>JAHZMU010000578.1:0-11909 GCA_027743725.1 Rambutsinella grinnellia | reverse complement strand
GGACTTTAATATTCCATTATGGAAGTTGGTGTTAACGCATGAATTCCGTTTTCTATGCAAATATATTAAAATAGTAATTGCTTCCGGATCTGCAAAGGTCTTGATAAACCTTTCATTGATAAGAGTCTTGAAAAATTGCGTAGATCAGATCCACAACTTCTCTCCCAATACAAATAGATATTGCAGATTAACTTTCTCGGTAAAATTTTATTCAAGAGCTCTTGCTCCAAGCAGTCATCTGGGAAAAATTAGATCATCCTGAGGGGGCACTCAGGTCAAAACTCTGTCAAACTAATAGACACAAACTGAATTTATTCACGTCAAAAAATAATCATTCTAGCAAAAATATCAGTTTTCGCAACCTCACCAACCGGAAACTAAACATTTAACAAATCTAACTAGACTTCCAAGCGTACTTAACACTGCTTCTGGTTAAGAAGCTTTTCATACGTGATGCTTTGCAGCTGTCGCGGTAATACAACTTGTGTCATTTTCCCATCTAAGACTAAGACTTCCCATTTTGCGGCCTTTTTATGCAAATACTCTCTCTGCATTTGCTAATGTCTCCTTTGCGGCAATGCCTTCAGCTCAAAGCATTTCCCTTCACCGCATTACACTCACTTATGACAAGTTACAAAATATTTTATTGACATACATTAATGCATGCTTAATGCGTACGAGACAAGCTTTGAGAAAAAAAAATCAAGAGAGAATCTACTAATGTAAGACATGAGTAATCGGGGTTGATGCCGTAGGTTCTCTCCTTTGCCTCCTAAATTATCACTGTCACTTGTGCAAAGATGCGTGGAAGGTTATAAAAAGCGTCAATCATAAATCAACCAATCCCAAAAGTAGGCTTACAATCAAATAGTATTTATTTTGTAGCAAATTCTCTGGAACGAAATCAATTTTTTAGATTCTTTTTTACTATTGAATAAATGGGTTAGTTGGAATGCGAAAGAAGGAAGAAAGAGACGCAATTTAAAAGTAAACAGATCAAAATCCAGGGAGGCGCCATGTGTGCATAATTTAGGAAAAAGCCAATTTGGCTCGAATCGGAGAAATGGGGTGTGGAGGGAAAGCTCTATACAGAAAAGTAAAAGCTAGTTAAGGACTTCCCTCAACAATACTGTTTATGAAGGGAAAATGTTTAAGGTACTTGTTCTCGACTTTCTTCCAAGGAATTCAGGATGTCGTAAACAGAAAATCAGACGCTAAGTATTGTATTGGGATGAGAATCCTTTTTAAGTCGACGTAAATAATTCTAAACGTAATTTATTATGGATAAGGACATGTGGAATGAGCTCTTTTGGTTGGAATGTGAGCCTTGAACAAGAGCCCTGGAACGGTTTAAGATTTACAGTTGTATATAAAACGCATTTATTTTCGCTAATAATCTTAAAACAAAAAGTGCAGAATTAATGATGATATCCAACCTACTTCCATTCACTTCCATTTCGCTTCACACTCTCATCAAAATTAAAAGAATTCTTCCCTCCTTTCATTCTAAATTCGAGCATAGCACTTCTCTCTTCTTTACAATCAGTCCGTAACGTTAGTCTTCATGTCAGTCAGCAAAAGCTTAATATTTTCACTCACATTCCATCCTCGCGTTTTACTCTAGACAAAAAAGTGTCACTAATGAGGCTCCATGCAAATGAGACTGATGTTGATTGCCGTGTGTCTCTGTGAGAAATGTGTGCATACATAATCCCCATTTCTTCCTTTTAAGACTTCAAAAATAGTCCTCTTTAATTGGAGGAGTTGCACAGTCATCCAGCTCATCTCTTGATGATTACACTTTCAGCAACCACACCCTCCTTCTTCATCAAACTCTTTACAAATATTTTCCTCAACTCCTCCCCAAAAACACTACCTTATTTACACAGATTTTGCAAGCTTAAATGAAATTATAACTGGCTATTTTTACTTGCTCAAAGTAATTTACAAAATAAATAAATTTTTAATCCTTAATAAATCTTTTATTTACTTTTGTCTCAAGACAAGCGGAATTGTCTCACAAAACTATTATTACAAAAGCTCTTATGTCTTCCAGCTAAATATTAACTTTTTTGTTTCAAAGTGTTTCACTTTAATAACAGTGTTCATTTGCATACTAGTATGATATCCTCCCTGAAATAATAGAGTTCAAAATGATTTGCTTTTCACAACATCCAAATTTCCAAAACTAATCTCAGCATTTGCTCTCTCTGTCTCTACGTAGTCCAAATAATCTGGGAAAGCAGTAATAGCTTAAGGCCTAGGGCGGTTGTGCTTGTCATCATCCTCATCCTCCTCCAAAAATATTCCCGGACAAAAGCTTGTTAACAGAAGTAATAATACTTGTACATAATGAATGCTCTTTGTCCAACTATTAGATTTTGGACTAGAAACTTCGTATATATTTTGCAATGGAAGCACTCACCCGTAATTTTAGCTCTTGGGGGCAGACATCTCTAAAGCAATGTATGAAAAATGTGTTGCTTCTCATTCAAAAACTTTCCCAATCGAGCTCTCTAGGCGCATGGGATGGTTGATCCATATTTTTCCACAGTATCATCCGATTTTCACAGAGTTTTAGGATTTTGTGTAAATTTCTGAGTATAAAGTAATACTATACTATGCACACCCCTTCATGAAAAAAGTTTCTTGATTTTGTGCAAAATTTAAGGCTCCTTTTCACTCTCAGCTTTAAACCATAAAGTTTTATATTTTTAGCAAAATCCTCCCAATTTCTCCAATTTCCTCGAGCTCATGCATTATGCAAGCATCCTAAACAACTTTAATGGCTTCATCATCCCTGACAGACAGAGTGGAATCTCATAAAATGTGTAGGAGAAAAAGGTAAAGACTTTTCTCTTTCCATCTGAAATAATCCACTTTTAAAGCATCGCGTCTTACCTGTCAACATTCTCATTCTCTCGCGGCTTACTACAAACTGTATCAAAACTAAATAATGGAGGAAATATGGATGGGCTAGGGAGAAAGTTGGAGAAAGACTAGTCCATTTATACCTTCTCATGAGTCTGGAGAAATAAAGTGGGGGAAATGGAATGGAATAAGAGGATGGGAGAAATGAAAGGTGTTGGAGAGAAAATCTTTTGAGAGTATGTACATATAAAATTATATTAATATTAGAGAACGTCAACAATTTGTGAGAGGAATTTTGTAATAAAATAATGTCATGTCTGTTATTACGTTAATGGCTGATGGAAGTTGATTTTTTCTGAATATGTTTGGGAGAAATTTAAATATTGTGCATTATACGAGAAAAACTTTTCAAATATTCATTATACTAAATACCATCTTTTATTTTATACTGCCTTTAGGATTTTATAAACTTTTTATCTAATTACTACAAAAAGTCGTTTAAAATCTGTTCTCAAGTAGAACAAGAGAAATCCATTTAACCTTATCAGAATGTAAAATTATACGCATTTTTAGAACAAAGCAGAAGACCCTAGTCATTTACAGTTTCTAATTAGCTGAACAATCTGTGTGGAGATTGGGGGAGTGTGGGAGACAGTAGCTTAATGTTAAACTGCTAATATTTTCCTCCCTTTGGCCAACTGTCTGTTAAAGGAGAGGTTGAAGTGAGCAAAAAAAGTTAGATTACTTTCCTTTCAATAAAAAGAGACTCAGAACAGCAGAAAATATGTGAATCGCTTCATTCATTTTTAAATTTTGTGAACAAAATAATCTGCAACCTTTTATGCCTTTTGCCAAGTGACTCTTGCAAGTTCATCCCATTGCACAAAATATTAATCTTGTCCTTCTCCGCGAACGCTACTTTCACCCAAGTAATGCCGGAATGGCCAGTGGCAGAGTAAAAGGTACTTACAAGAAAGTCTGCCTTTGTCTCAAGAGAAAGTTAAGGCACGTTGAATAAGTTTGCTTGAACAGTTCATTGCTCCTCTTTATCCATTCTAATGCTTAACTTTGTGCGTCTATGCCACGCTGCACTTTCTGCCACGGTCATAAAGATTTCAGTTAAAGGCTATGCCCTCCTCTTGCGTAAAAATACGTCTGATTGTGAAAGCGAGTGTGCTTCTACTTCAGCTAGGTCCAATAATGGGTCTCTTTTTCTCATGCAATATACCTTTATAAGAATGAAATGGAGTATTAGAGAAAATTTTTATTATAACATTTTTTATTATTTTCGTTTCATTTTTTTCGCAGTTTCATTTCGCTTCTATAAAACTACAGCGTTGATTTCTCTCCCTTCTCTAGGCGCAATTCAATTTTCAACAATTTCATCGCTTCTCCACACCCGAATCAAAGATTCCCTAGAGTGTGAACTTTTATTCTTGAGACGAAGAAATAACTTGTTTCTTGCCAAGTTAGGGATCATGCAATATAAAAACGTGTAAAGAAAGAAAGGCAGTCAAGCAAAATCCAACTTTTTCATCGCCTTTTTCACACATGCCTTGACACAAAGTTAGGGTTAAGCATACTATTTGTCCCTTTATCATAAAATTCTCACAAAACATTAAATAAATAGAAACAAATTAACTATTTACTTTCGAAACGGTGAAAAATTAGGTATGAAAATGCACCACCGCTATCCATAAAAATAATCGTAACTCCAATAATATTCCTTAGCTCAAAACCAGTAGACTTTTCCCCCAACTTCCCCTCAAGTAATTCACGTGTCGGGAAGAGCGGAAGAGGAAGGAGCTTCATCCTATGAATATTTTGTTGCATTGAATATCGAATCCATGTTGCATATCCCATCATGTTCGACGCAGCTGCATTCCTTTGAATGAAATGGATAGAGGATCAATTGATATTGATAGGGGAAAAGCTCATGTTTTCATGAAGCTTAATAAGCCCATCAATTTTCACTATTCCTTTAACATATGAAAATGAATGAAAATATTCAATTTTACATTCCTCTTCCTGCCTAGAAATGTGACATGATGACACACCCGCATTCCATCCAACCCCACTTAATGTTCTAGGGAGAGTCTTGCCAAAACGAATGTTTTGGGGAAGCCGATTCCTCTCATTTCTCTTTGTTGCGGAAAGAAAAACAGAAGTCAGCACACACAAGTCCAAACTACAAATTTTCTCCAGTCTCAAGCTGGTGAAATAACAGTGTTGTAAGTTACTTGTAACACGCAACCAAAAACCTTTACGTTTTCGAGAGGAAGCTCGTGATTTTTATCAGAGAAAAATTACATGGTTTACAGTAATTCGAGAAACGCACTATCCTAAAACCTATAGTGAATGATGAGATGAGAGAAAATCCATTTTATCCATTGGAAATTCTAATCATGCAAAACCAAAAACGGTTTCGGTTAAAAAAAGAAGAAGCCGAGTATATTGTTTAACTTTTTGTTGTAGAGCCCTTCAAACTATACTCTTATGGGTTGAAAAGAAATTGAAAGTTTTCTCAAAAGTTACTCCTCTCAAAAGAAAGTAGANGTTGTAGAGCCCTTCAAACTATACTCTTATGGGTTGAAAAGAAATTGAAAGTTTTCTCAAAAGTTACTCCTCTCAAAAGAAAGTAGAATCATTTATATTACTTTGGGGAAGATAAATGTATAGAAATTGTAAATTTCTTTTTCCAATTTCAAATAGGACTATTGAGTGCAATTCCTTTCTGCATTTGATGTGAGGGATCGAGATAATGATATGTTGGAAAGTATATCTGGACGTAATAGGAAAAAGTAAATTGAAAAGGAAATTTAATGTAACGAAATAATTCAAAGCAATCAGCTAATCTAAAATATTTGCTTAAAGAAGTGTCGCATGATTTGTTCTATCTTTATAGAAAATGGGAACATGAAAAATAAGTTATTTAGGAGAAGTTCAATAACTTACAAACGTTTATCTTGGCCTGGCTTGGGAGGAAATATATAGCAAGTGTGTAAGTGAATTGCATGCTTGTACTGGGCGGTGTCTTGTGACATGTGTCTGCGAAAGGAAAGTCTAGAGAAAGTACTGGTCAACTAACGATAATTTAGGAAAGTACGTAGGCTTTTATGTCGAATTTATTATTTCATGTTATCGTCCCAAAATACAAAAATTTCTACTTGTAAACATGACACAGGCAAAGGAAATATGTCATTTAGTAATTCGACTTGACTGCTTAGTTGACTATGGGCTAAGCTATAAAATATTTGGTTGTGGTCGCAGCAGAAATAAAATGGGTTTTTTGATCGTAAAAATCTAAAATGAAATATGCTATTTAGTTTTGAGAGAAATTAATTAAAAATTTCACCAAAGCCTTGAAATAAAAGCTGCCTTTTGTCTCATTATCCCCTTCCTCCATTCCACTTAGCAAGTGCTATTTATTCTTACAACCTAATCACATTTTCTCCATCGCCTCAACATGTTTAACCATTCCCACATAAAAGTTAATAGCAGCTTTGTTACTTTATCTAGCTCCAGCGATCACCAAAAGACAAAGAGAAAGCTAACACGGAACGTAAACCTTAACGTCCGTCATGATGCGTGTCCTTAAAAAAGAGTGAAAACTAGCCAAGACTCTTGTTTCCTCTTAACAATACTATTTGCTTTCACTCACACTTCCTCTCTTTTTAGCTTTTGTTAATCAAAGTGTAAAACTAGAATGCGTGTCATGTTACGGAAAAAAGTTGAAATGTCTCGAGTCCTATCTCAACCTCTAATCTTTACGAATCAAGTCAATTTAATTGCCGAAAAAGTTGAAATTCTCCTAACAAGGACGTCTCAATGCTAATGCCAAGAAGAGAAAACATGAGAAAGGAGAAAAATTCACGGCTAGCACGTGCTCTCTTGTAATCAAATGCATAAAAAGTCAACCGAAGCAGAAAAAACTTCCAAGGAAAAAAATAAGTTAGTTTTCGCTCGCTGACTTCTCCTTTTGTTTGCTGCAGTTCACCATTTCTTGGCAGAGCGTGCGTTTTGGTCAGAGAGAAAGGGAAAGCAAATATTATATTTATCCATTTAGAAAATTATAAAGAAGCAGAAGCAGAACCAGCCCCAGAGCCATATGCCCATTTATTTCTGCTACTGCAATATAAAATATTTCATTATGATGAAAACGGATAAAGGATCTAGACAATAAGTACATTATAAGTTGGGGAAAAGAGCAACAAAATATTGCAACTGCTTACTCACATCCTGCAAGCTCCACTATGACAAAATATGTTCCCATTCTTTACGACAAACCTCGACCTTAACTTTCATTCAATAATAATGGAGAGATGCAAGTAATTCGCATCTCTAGGAAAAACAACTGTAACAAAAGGACATTCTCATTCGGAAGTTAACTGGCGACAAAATGGAGAAAGGAAAGGTAGAATGCATTTCATGATCTCATGCAATCCCATGCTGTGCCATTGCTCCCGGAGAATGTTTTCTCCCAAACTTTTCCAGAGTTTCCCCTCTTATTCTGGAATAGTGTCCTTAGTAGAATGAGAGTTATTGGTAGTGAAAGGAAACTTACAATTTTTGGGATTGCCGGCAACCGTATTGATTTCACCACAGTTAGAATAATGGTATTGCACCTTTTCGTGTAGAGCTGAAAATGGATGGAGCTCTTTTTACAAAAGTGAATTGATGTAAACTGTCTGCTTTTCTAGTTTATTAGGAGCATGAACTGAAAAAATGGTTTCCATTGGGAAGTGAAATATATAGGAGAGGTGATGCTCAGATAAATGATGAGATTGGGATGGTCCCCTACAAAAGAGCAATTCAACACTATTTTATACTATGTTGGGCGGTTTCATAGAGAAAGTATTTTATAGAATGATGCATACTTTCAAGCCATGCAAAGCTCTAAAATATTGTTGATTTATAAGAGAAAACTAGCACGAAACATTAACCATCAAAGGAGGAATAATATCATCTGTGCTTGTTCTGGTGCAGTCAAGTCAACTTCCTATTTTAAAATCAGAACGAAAAATAAATACTATTTGGTTGCATTCCTCCGAATGAGTTGTGGAGGGAAAGCGAGTTGAATTTACAATTTCCTCTTATCTTTGCCCCGCTGTCTAAAGCTTTCACAGTTCGATTCGATACACGAGGGCAGAGGGTGAAATTGTGACGGTATATGGAAAGATGAACTTTTCAAAACTTTTCCCTCTTGATTATTTACGCTGATAAGAGTATTACGTATCCATATAGGAAAGTATATAGTTTTTCCTGTTGTCATAAAAATGGTTGGTTGATAACTTCCGGTATGAGAATCCGATCTAAAATACAAAGGTGATCAAAGCATAGAAAAAGCAATAATGGAATGTCACTGCCTAGATAAATTTTTGTTAGCAAAGTACACAATTTGTTTTTTATCTCATTCTCTCTGCTCGAGGGTGTTACATCCGGCAGAGAATTTGCAAAGGAAAAGCTCTCTCTCAACTCCTTCTAGATAAATTTTTGTTAGCAAAGTACACAATTTGTTTTTTATCTCATTCTCTCTGCTCGAGGGTGTTACATCCGGCAGAGAATTTGCAAAGGAAAAGCTCTCTCAATACTCAACTCCTGATTTGACCCTCCACTTCATTTTCTCCCTTCTTATTCGAATGCATTATCAGCAAGAAAAAATACGATGCATCGAAATTTTTCTCCTTTTCTCTTCCCCTTCCTTATTTACACAGTTCATTGTTGAGGGGATATCCAACCCGTAATTTTTCCCACTCCATCCCCCACTTGAGCTTGTTTGGGGCTGGAAAAATATGAATTGGAAATTGACGTTAGCTTCTTGTTAAGAAATGACGTGAGAAAAAGTAGTAAGAAGGGTGAGGGATTTCAAACTCTCCCTTCCTCGGGCGGCTAACATGTTACCCATACATATTTTCACTCTCCCCAAAATAATATGCGTTTTATCTTTTATCCACTGTCAATCTCGAGTGAGTGAATGTCGACGAGTGTTGGAGTCACCGAGAGAACTATGACGTGTAACGTTTCAATGAATTCTGGAAGAACGTATGCTCTACTCCAATTTATTCTACCTAATCCTCATATAATAACTTTAAAATATGCGTTACGCATCGTTAACTAAAAGCAGTTTCTACTTTAATTTGTTTTTATAAAATAATGGAAATCCTCATGTTTCCCAGAATGATTGAGTGGTACATCCAATGAAGCTGTCTTGGTTGTAGCAAACCACAACACATTTTTATTACGCTTATTTTTAGCGGATTATGTGGATGAAGAATGTACAAAATAGTTTTGGAAAAGGTGTCCAAACTCTGTCTGGAAAGAGTGCAACTGCAACGTGTCCCGTTCTCATCTTGTCTCGGGGAACTAACTCGGGCCAATGGTGCAACAAACGTCCTTCGTGCCTGTCATATCAATTCTTGTCTGTTTTCTCCAAGAAAAAATAAACTCTCAAGGTTTCCTCTCTTAAAAAAAAGTTGGAAACTTCCAAATTCCACTCCCTTGTAATAGGTTAACTTACTCGTTTAAGATGCAGATAGAAAATAGAAAAAAGTTTTTCTTGGCAAGGGGAAACCTTAGCATATGAGGATGATCATCGATGCTGATTCTACATCATAATAACGCCATGTGGGCTTGCTTATCTCATCTTGGACTGAAAATAAGAAAAGTTTCCTAAGAAGGGAAAAACATTGTGAATAAAAACGCACTTTTTTATCTGTTTTTAAAAAGATAAGTTTTCATCTTTGAGCCTCGAGCTGGAAATGTAAAATAGGAGGATGCATTTCACGTCTTAAGATTTCTCACGGATCCCATTTCTCAGGATTCTTGTAGAACACGCCATCACTTTTAAATTTTGGGTGCTTAAGGAAATCATCTAGTTCGGGATAAGAAAAAGTGTTGCAGTTAATATTATGGGAAATAAGCGGGGAGACCTTGAAAGATGTAAAAAATGGGTGCTTTAGGAAATCATCTAGTTCGGGATAAGAAAAAGTGTTGCAGTTAATATTATGGGAAATAAGCGGGGAGACCTTGAAAGATGTAAAAAATGAAGTTGTGTTCCGCTTTTCTGAAGGGATAGAAGTTGCCGGTCTATTTCTTGAATATTCTTTCTCTTTTAGTTAGGAAATATTTTCTTGCTCTTACTTCCCCCCTCTTGTAACAAAGTGCAGTTGATGACTAGCCATTTGTGTGCCTAGTGACGTTATGGATAGCTGATGGTGATGAGGATTGCATAAGAAAAGTTGATGAAGTTCCATAATGCACTTTTTAACAAATGTTTCACATCCCAATGCATAATAGGTTGTAGAGAGAGAGTTAGGGTGAAACCGCTTGGGCAAGAGTAGATACATGGGACGTGACGAGAATCCGCAAATTCCAGAGAAAACTTTTCAGAAGTGAACTTTCGAGTGACTCTTCTTGTGACCGCGTTGCATTCACAAAGATATGTAGAAATCAAATGCAAGTTGCAATCACAACGAGGCTTAAATTACTTTTAATATGGTAATTGGGATGACACTAAATTCTCAGCTATAGTTTAGAATATTTTAATTGTAATTTAGTTAATAATAGAATGCTAGTAGATTTTAAATAAATTCAAGAAAAGTTTAAATAGGAGAATGATAGAGACCTGTCGTGTGCTACTACGAAGCGAGAAAATATAACAACTTCTCCCCTCCCCATTCATGTCTCCCTAGGACCATCTCCATTCATCCATTTATGTTTTTACTGTCTTACAACTTCCATCACGAGAGGAAGTTTACGAGTATAAAATGCTGACTATACTTTACGCGATGCAAAACAACCCCATGAAGAATTGAACAATGTTGCAGTCTCTCTTTTTCCGGATGAAAATGAAAACATCCAAGCCATTATCATGCTAGTCTGAACGCTATTATTTCGAATACTTGTACAGATTTTAATCTCCTGAAATACCTTTGGTGGAAAGGGAGTGGAAAAGTGTTTGGTGAGGATTAGTAGCTCGTCTCATGCTCCATTTTGGGAGCACGGAGGAGGAATACGTATGTAAATTACTTCATCAATGAAGTGTTAGCGTTATCATTTCACAGTTTAAAATATTCCTTAAAAGTTTTAAAAAATATAGCGTGCGCCAAAAATCAATTGCCTTACATTCCGTCTATTTTTCAACCTTCTTTGACGACTACCGACTGTTGACAAATTCTCATTCCATCCCATTACCCATTTTATTTGCATGAATATTACACGACGGGATTACAATGACATTTCTTAATGAAAGAGTAAAGAGAAAAATGCTCCCCTTTTCTTTAGGGAAAGTCCCATCAAACAGCACGTATTCAGCGGTGTATGTTTCAGTTGTAACTAAAAAAGGGGATCTGATCATGATGGAATGGGAGCGTGTGTATGCACATAAAGAAAATATAATGGGTTCAGAGAGAGCAAGCAACCCCTCTCCAAAGAATACTCTGAAGTATAATATAGCGTGAGTCAGTGTCAGTGTCAAAATCAGATCTTGATTGGGGATGGCTTGCCATACTGAATGTTTCATTAACGAAGTTAAGAAAAGCCCTGTCAGGAAGAAAAGAAGTTCTGAAAATATATGAATATGCATACGACATGAATAGGGGAAGAGCAATATGCTATTTAGTATCTTCATAATTATTTACTTTTCTATCCTTTCTTTCCGAAAGCATGTCATAGAAAATTTGGGAGAAAGGAGGGCACAAGTCAAAAGGAATTGCTTTGGAAAATCCAAAATAATTATTACAGTTATTACACAATTCGAGATGAAATATGGCTTGGTGAAAACTTCTCCATTCATGAATGGCATGCTTCTATACGAAACTGTAACGATGCTTGTCTTCCCCACTAGGTGAATGAGGATGCACTCATATCTCATTTTTACTACAGACTTTTTCCATTGTTTGTAAAAACATTTAATGCTCTTAAGGGATCTTACATTTATTGCAGAGTTGCCTTTCATGTCAGTAGTTATTGTAGTGATTTGCATCGAGGCAATCATAAATGTATGAAGTACGAAGGGAATAATGACACTAAAGTTTTTT
>JAHZMU010000577.1:0-18522 GCA_027743725.1 Rambutsinella grinnellia | reverse complement strand
CTAAAAGAAACAATAGGCATTTTTCTCAAAACGTAAGGTTTCTTTTGGGCGTTCTGGGGGCAGTTGATAACTTGTTTGCAATTTCGTCTGTTACCCAATTAGCACTTGTCCCTCATCCTTATTATTTGCAACGATTTACTTTAGTAAAATGGAATATTCCTAAAATTAAGGATTTGCAAAGCCTTATAAAAATCACAGCCCAAAATTTAGGCAAAATCGAAATGAGAATAGAAATAAAAAATACGGGATATCCAAATATTTTACGTCATTTCGAAATATGCGATAACATTCTAAGCAAAAGAGACCAGCGTAATCCATTCCACAAGCTTTTGAGTACATTTGAAGGAGATCATGTAACCGCACATATTTTGGTACATATTTGGACAAGCGCATTTCCAATTAATAATAGTTTTGGAGAAACGAAAAACTTATTTGTTTGTAAAAATAGAAACAAAGTTATTCTTTGGCGTGATCCAAGCACACCAGCATTAGGCGATCCGAGTCCGAATATGCCAAAACTATACCTAACTTTGGGAGGAGAAGGTCCTCAGCTCCAATTGCCTTTGGATATTCCGGATGAAGAGAATTAAGTTAACCTTCGGCGTGATCCAAGCACACCAGCATTAGGCGATCCGAGTCCGAATATGCCAAAACTATACCTAACTTTGGGAGGAGAAGGTCCTCAGCTCCAATTGCCTTTGGATATTCCAGATGAAGAGAATGACTTTCGATTTGTGGTTTGCGGGAGGAGAGGAAGGACCGGATTTGCATTTGAGGAATTGCTTAATGCCTTTGATATTTGGGTGTGGATATCTATATTAGTTAGTGTTGTGGTATTGCAAAAAATCTTGTGTAAATATGAGCTTCTATCATTTCTAAAATTGCTTTTGGAACAAGGGGATCCGTTTCCAACTGCGCTTTTGAAGGATTCCAAACCAAATCGTATAAATATTGTAATTTTTATGCTTTTGGGAATTGTAATAAGTAATGGTTATAAAAACACAAATGTTTATAACATGGTCTTGGCTAGAAAGCTTCTCGCGTACGAATATCTTGAGCAATTGATTGAAAACAAGGTAAACTTATATTCCAAAACTGACTTTGCTATAATTGATACAAATATTCTAAACGTTAATTCGATTGATGATTTACATATAAAAGAAAATTTCAGTCGGGGTAAGCAACGTTTTCTGCTGAATTATGTTTGTAAATCAATCAACTGTAGAATTGATATCAGCTCTGAAAGTCTGAGAAGATATAGGCCCAGCTTTATTGGATTTTATGTGAGTGAGGCAGAGAGAAAGCTGAATAACCAGAGCTTTCTGAAAAGCGAGTTGTTAACTGATGTTGTTGAGGATAGCGTTAAAAGTATTAGAAAAAAGTATCTGAATTGGAGAGATATAAAATTTCTAGAGCCAAAATTAATAGGAAATGAATATAAGAGTATTGAGATAACAAGATTGGATAACTTGCTAAATAAATGCAATGGAAAAAGTGCGATTCTGTTAAAGACATCAAGCGCAAAAGAAAAAGTTAAACGTTTGGTAGCAGACGGTAAATTTGCAAATTTAGGGAAAGAGTATTTTTTTCGGTTTTCATTCAGGTCATGGCTTGAAGGAGAGATAAATAGTAATTTTATCAAAAGGATTGTAATGATTAAGGAGGGTGGCGTTTATAGAAAAATGGGTGAGGTTAATCCGGTTCGTGTCAGGAAGAAAAGTTGGGAAGGTTTAAGGCAAAGAATTGCTTACTCCTTGTGTTGATCAGAATATAAAATAAGATTTAAAACAGGTTTATCTCTAGATTTTTGTCAATTATTAAATATAATGTTTAGATAAAATTATTTTGGTTAGTGTAATATTCCATTCTCAAATAAATGGCTAGTAATCAATAAACGTTTGTCTTCTAGCTTATTTCCGCTTTCATTAAATGGTTTTTAATTAAAAATATGAAATGCCACTAAGCTTTGGAAGCTTGAAGCTTACATAAATTTTTATACTGAAACTTGATAGTGCGCTATTATGTTCGAATTATTATTACTCGTTACATTTCCAGTTTATTCTTTAACTTATCCTTTCCAAGAGTTTCTTACAATTTTTGCCGATTGCTCCCTAACTTATTATCATTTCTCAGGCCATTCTTCTCNTTCATTAAATGGTTTTTAATTAAAAATATGAAATGCCACTAAGCTTTGAAAGCTTAAAGCTTACATAAATTTTTATACTGAAACTTGATAGTGCGCTATTATGATCGAATTATTATTACTCGTTACATTTCCAGTTTATTCTTTAACTTATCCTTTCCAAGAGTTTCTTACAATTTTTGCCGATTGCTCCCTAACTTATTATCATTTCTCAGGCCATTCTTCTCTACAAATAAAAGTTTCCAGGATTCCTTCCCAGCATTTCCCTTCCCAGCCAATTTCTATTCGACACATTTCACTAGAAATACTTTATCCTGTAAGCCCTTTAAATATTATGGATACGCCAATATCCCGCTTCCGGTACAAATTTTCTCGCTGTCTAGTCCACGTCATCCCTCGAAAGTTTTTATTCCGTTATGCCTTCCTTCAGGAAACAACCAATTTTGTTGTGAAGCCTTCAGTTCTTATTTCCAAGAGTTCCAAAGTTAACTATCCAGCTACAAAAAAGTTTAACCCGAAAAGACAAAAGAATTTTGGAAATACTTATTATTCCTTAAACTTTTTTGTTCAGCCTGCTATTTTACTTGAGATTTTAGATTTTAAAACAGTCAACTTTATTTGCGTCGCTTGTCTCAAGATACCATTCAAGTCTGACGCTGGAGCCTCCTTCGAGCTCAATTCAAAATCTTTAAAATCTTTACGAATGGATTGGTTAAAAGTGCACCGAAATATGCATAAAGTCTACATCAACATTGGCTTTACATACGAAGCCGATCCAGCAGCTTGTACACCCCAATTAAAAAGTTACTATTTACCTTACGAACCATTCAACTTACAACAAGCCTTAGCCCCAGGCTGCACCCATTTAATTATAAGCCAAAAACATAACTATACACACATGAATGGATTGACTTATTCAGTTGTTGAGGCTAGACAAGTTCTTAACGCTATTAATCTAAATATCTGGGAGAAAGATAGAAGATTTCCAATGATATACGCGGTAAGGGCTGAGCCCTTCTCATTCATCGTTGTTGTTGACAGATCTCTAATCAAACATGAATTGAATGAGTTACTAAGGCCTTTAGAATGGTGGGCGTGGCTTGCAATTACCTTCGCAAGTTTCCAAATTGCTGTGATAGTTATATGGGATAAAACAAAAGGTGAAGCTATTAACTTAATTGATCTCTTCTTGAAGCAAGTCAATAGCTGGCTAACTCTAATAGTTATTTTGGTTGAGCAGCCTCTCAAATCAAGACTTTCTTTTGGTGTTGGGAGCAAAGCTAGGATAATGTTAATGCTTTGGTGTTTTTTCACTTTAATTATTCTGCAAGTCTATAAAGGAATGCTCTTCTCCGAATTGTCGACAACTGTCATTCCAAAAACGCCAAAGGATGTGAAAAGCTTAATGGATTATGTGAGCGTTTATGTGACATTGTTTAGTTATATTACTGAAGAGAAGGAAGCGCACTCGGTTTTACGTTCCATTTTGAATTTCAAAATTTGAAAGATATCGTAATCCAAAGGAAAAGAGCGTTAAAGCGCCATTATAAAAAGCTGGGAAAGTCTTTAATTCATTTTTATGATTATATGATAAGCATGGCTCAAGGTATTCATGGAAATTTTAAATATTATTTGGGCAATGGATCCACTTTTGACTTTCCGGATAGATTTGCTTTTATTGATTTGACAAGGCAAGTGGTGGAGTTGAAGGCGTACTTGGATGCCTTTGAGGAATTGCAGTTTACTTCTAATCCTGTAGAAGAAGATGCCTTTTTGTATAGAGACTTTTATGTGGGGATGTATAATTATTTCTTCCCCGTTTATGAGCGGAGTCTAGGGCAAATTGTGGAAAGTGGATTAATGGGGATGTGGCAGGGGATGGTGGAGAGAATAAATATAAATGTGAATGTAAAAGGTTTGCTTAGAAATGCAAAGGAATTTAGAGGAAAAGGAAAGGAAGAGGTAGAGAGGGAAAATATTTATATCCCGAGGAAGGTTTTTAGGCATATTTTGTATCATTTTTTGGCATTTGAGGCTGGCTGCATTGGAATGTTTGGGGTAGAAGTAGGGATTAAACTAGTATTTAATTATTGGAATAGAGTGAAGGTTTTAGCATGAGAATTATCTAAGTGGATTATATTCGGGAGACTGTTCAAACTTTGTTATCAAAACGTGATAAAGTAATTCTTAGAAAAAGGCATAAAAATAAATCTAATCGGGATAAAAGCCTTAACGTTAATGCAGAGCATAACACAATCCAATCTAGATTGCAATCTTGAAAACAATCTCAATCTTTTGCAAATCAAACACAATCTAGATTGGCTTATGAAATGTCAATCCGAGATTGAGATTGCAAAACCAGATTGAAATTAATTGCAATTAATTGCAATTAATTGTGTTTTGAAAAGAGTCATGTTACAGCAAGGAAGGTTTGGAAAAATACCAGCTGAGCCTATTTTATTTTTATTTGAAACAATTTTTAGTTAATGCGATAATTTGCAAATTCTTGTGAGATAATTAAAGGTGTGCTCTGCGAATCTGTGATGGATTGTTCTAGTGATCAGCTAGAAGATTTTAATCGAGATGACAATAATTATTATGTGGGCGGGATGACCAAGTCTAGAAAGCGTATAGTAGAAAGCCGTCCTTTTCCAGCAATTAACAAATTGAAGTTCCAACTTTTAATGGGGATGTATTTAATATCAAATTCCAAAGATGAATATGTTACCGCTGTGGGTTAATATCGATATCAATTCTTTTAGATGTATAATTTTCTATTAAAATGTTTAAGTTTTAGTTACGATTCTTATTTATTTGGAGCTCGTAGCTGCCAGCTCCGCACTAAGTCATCCTAAACACGGAGGTGCTACTTTATTGACACAGCACTTGGACTCAAATGATAAATGCTGGAAGATGGGATCTGAATCTACATCCTCTTCAAATGCACAAGATTCCAAGAGAAAACATTTCTAAAATCCAATAACTAGAGAGCAATTTAAGTTCCACATGTTTAAATTCATTGTTACAATGAACAAGCCATTTTTAATTTGTGCGTCAACGGCTTCCCAGGAATTAATCAACTTTTGCTCAGGGGGCAATCCATATTGTTTACTGCCATGTCCCATGCCTGTTGGATGGATTCATGTGCTGTGCATGGCTGAGCGAGCAACAATGAATGCTGAAAAATTCTGTTTGTTCTAATTAATGTATTTTTCGCTTAAAATTGTAATTATCAAATTAATTTTAAATATGTGTAACTTTGCACAGGAATGCGTCATATTAGCTAATTAAAGTTTTACTGTAATTCTTAATTTTAATGACTAAATCTTTCTTAAGATAAATTTTGAAGATTAATACTTGTTATTCTTAATAACTGCTAACGTCCACGCATAAGAATTAGCCATGTCCATTTAAAAGCCTAAAAATCCAATTAATTGCAATTAATTGAGTTTGAATTGCATCGGATTGCATGGGATTGAGATTGATATCAGATTGACTTTTCGGATTGCAATTAATTGAGATTGCAAAGTCCAGATTGAGATTGGATTGAATTGGATTGTGTTATGCTCTGCGTTAATGCTTCCTTGAATAGATCTGATTGCAAATTGCAAGCTCAGATTTTGTAGGAAATTTGCAAACTTTGACACCTTCCTTATTCCGCACATGATAATAATTTTTAGGAATATGCTGAAAATAAATGTTATGACAATTCAATAATCAGGAAATAGGAATCAGAAACAGTAGCCAAAGTTCTGACTTCATATAAATAGCCTAAATAGCCAGTCCCAATGCCATTGTCCAGCTTCAACAACAAATTCATTCTCAAACGTTACCAATAAAAACATCTCAATATTCCAAAATGAGCAAGCTTTTATTACTTGCTTTGATTGCTGCTGCTGTGGCTATAGCCCTGGTAATTACTAGATTATTTAATTAATTTTCTACAGTGCTTAATGTAATCTCGGTCCTTTTAAAATACTTATTTTAATTGCAGAGCTCACCTCAGCTTTCAAAATCGATACAATTATCATTTATTCTTTTGGAGCCTGGGCAACCTATTCCAAACCCAAGTGAATGGGAATGCTCAGTTGAACAACATGAATATTGCCGGATTGGCTGCAAAACTTACTATAATCTTGATTGTTGGTTGTGTTAACGATTACTTTTGCTATTGCGTTGATGAAACCTGTCCAGGGGCAAGGTGCTCAAATTCTACATGTCCTCCGTGTATATGCTAAGCTAAATCATTCCGTGATTATAAAATTAAATAAGCTATTATGTAATCCAGGTTATCTAATTGTTCTTTGTTCTCATTATGTTAAAATATCCCGGAATATATTAACTAAAAAGTATTTCAATATGGCCTAATTAATAAAGATTTTTTGCGACAAGTAATTAAAATTCCATCAATATAATCAGTTCTGGATCATCGGCCAGTCACATTGTCATTAAAGCTTTCTCAAAGCTCTTCAACTAATCCATTTTTACACAATTTGCGCATTATTAATCCGCGTCACAAGAATTCACGCGTATTTGCACTTCCATGAAATTTACTCTTGTCCAGTGAGCAATACTGCGTTAAACCGCATTTTACTCATATCATATGAGTCATATGCCAATAAACAAATTAAACAAAGGCATGTACAATATCTTATCATTAAATTTGACATGAGACTGCGCTTAAATCCGCATGACTTATCTAATGCCTATCATTAGCATTCCAAAGCAAATTGTCTCCATAAAACATAACCTTTTAATTATATTAACACATTCGTTCAGGCCGACTTTATTCTCAATTTTTTCCTACTAAAGCTCTTAACTTTCCTCAAGCTTAAGTCTAACATTAATATGGTCAAGTACATTCTAATCCTTTTGGTTACTTTGGCGGTTGCTGCCGTTATGGTAAGTTTTAAAATTATACAATCATAAAAGCATTCTCTAGCTCTTCTAAAATTATTTACAGGCTTCCGCCGAAGTAAAAATCCCATCCTTCCTATTATCCCATGAGTCCAACTCGGATATTATTATTTTAGCCGGAAACTGCAGCACTACAAACAACACGAATTGCCAAGATACTTGTTGGGAGAAAGAGGACTTTCCATGTTGGCAGTGTATCGTAGGTGGAGCAGAGGACGGCGATGATTTGTGTCGTTGCACTTACAACAGTACAGCTTTTGAGGGATTCACGTGTGGCGTTGGAGCTACTATTGCTTCTATTACTTTACTCATAAGCCTTTTACTAGCAAAGCTTTTGTAATCTTTTTTAAAAAAAAAAATTTAAGTTTTAATCCAAAAACTCTAGAAAGATTCATTGTAGATACATTTCTATTTCATCCTTTAACCTCATCGTTTATTTTCCTCTGCGAAAAAAGAAGGAAATTATAAGCAAATATGTTTACAAAGTTATTTGGGAGAAACCGTAGATAAAAAAGTTATACGCTTGT
Organism: Rambutsinella grinnellia; assembly: GCA_027743725.1. Taxonomy (NCBI): domain Eukaryota; kingdom Metazoa; phylum Arthropoda; class Collembola; order Entomobryomorpha; family Entomobryidae; genus Rambutsinella; species Rambutsinella grinnellia. Next base: position 10,935 of record JAHZMU010000577.1, on the reverse strand, counting down.
CTCCCTTATCCTAAAAACCATTTCATTTCACCGAACATGTCAGATTCCTACAATCCCCCATTTAAGTTTTTACAATACACATAAAATCAGTCAGTTAATAATTGACGTGCAAAGCAAAAGTGATGAGTGACTGTTAGCTAGATTATGTCAATCATAAGAGGAAAGGAAGAGTGAGCAACACCTTTATGAAATTAAAACGATGATGACGACTGGCTTAAAATATAACCTTGGATTTATTATCATCAAAAAAGCAATTTGATTCGAGGGTTATCAAATAATAATTAGGCACATATCTGTCATCTACAGAGAATAAAGCATTGATAAATTACAAATTGTATTGTCCTTCAAAAATGCTTTCAAGCTGTAGTTGGGCAATAAATTTATAATAAAAATGGCTGGTGAATGAGTCATGGGGGAGAATAAGAAATAATTAAAAGTCTTTTTAAAAGATTTAGTTATAAGATTTTTAAATTTTAATTGATAATATAACATAAAATTGTTAACTAAAGTTATATAAGAGTGATCCGATAGAAGCGATCATGAAAAAGCTAACAGTGATTGCGGAAGCGCCACTATTGCAGTTATCTTTGTCTTTGCAAAGGCAAATATCACTATCCAGATCTTTTTCAAGTTGCTTGATACTTGTTTGGTTGTTTATAGCTTTTGGAACTGGGGCCTTGAGGAATCTATCAATTTCTGGGTTTAGAGTGGCACCAAGCCAGAACTCAAGAAAACCCTTTGTTTTACAACTTTCTAGTTCATCTTCAGTAACGCCTCCAATTTGATTGTAGCAACCTCGAAGGACGACGTCCAATTCCTCTCCTAACACTCTCCATGTAAGGCAGACCGGATCAACTATATTATAAGTGTAAATTTTTAGTATTACGAGCTCGTAGCTTTGAATCAGATTAAAATGCAATCAAATACCAGTTCCGATTCTTGGACATTCCACTCCGCCATATCTGCTGTCAACGTCTTCTTTCCAATCGCAACTATCGCTATATCTGAAGCCTTCAATTACTCTACCGGTGAGATCGGGTAAATCTTTACCCTCCATGTAAAAGCATTTGTTACATTTCAACCCTGGAGAATTAAACAAAAAATATGAGCTTTATCTAAAAAAAAAGTCAATATATATTTAGTTCATGTTTTAAAATATACCTTCGGTTGCAACCAGCAATGTCGCTACGATAAGGATACCGGCCTTCAACATTTTAAGATTTTCTCGATGAACTTGCTCCTCTTGTTACTGACTTTGCTGAGGATCTGCCTGGCAACTGATTCAAGCAACTGCTTTTATATATAACATGTATCCCTTCCTGGAATCACTTATCAAGAAGAGCTGGTGGTCACATGAAACTTTGGGAAGGGCATAAGTTGTATTACATATTAGTCATGATTCATCATAACCATTTTCTTATCAAACTATGTTTTTGGGTAGATATCAAATTACATCGTTCTGGGGAATGTTCGGATGGGATGATAAAGATAATAATGATTCGGGAAAACTTAGAGCATCAATCAAAGTTGTAAGCTTGTTAAGACTAGACATTGTTTGACAGATGATAACATATATTAATTTTCATGTCGCGTTAAAAACAGAGTGATGAAAGTCCAGCGTTGGGTTGCACTTAGGAAACGTTTTGTTCTGTAGTAAGCTCACGTCAAATAAGAATCATATTTTACGCAATACGTTTATATAAATTACAAGACACACAGTTTAGTATGAATCATACGTAAGCATTATATTCCAGTTGTGTCCAACAAACGTCAACCAGAAGAGACAGAATATGACAATTAGTTATGAAGGTAGCACTCCACGTTGATAAGCCAAATTTAATCAAACAACTTACGAAAATGTTGTCCTTCATAAGCTTTTGATAAGCCCAGTCATTTTAGGTATTATGTTATCAGGAAAGTTAATTAAAATTTTCCATTGTAAAAAGCTCCGAATTCCACAGTCTGATATTTCCTGCTAATAAAACTCAAAATATAATATCTCAAACGAACACTTCTATAAGGAAGCCAATTTTTTTAGCAATATTTTATGAAATTTTTCAACATTGATGTTACTATATTTTTTATCTGCATTGTAATTTGGTCACCACTTATTTCAGTTCTAAATCCTCTAATCTTAAATTAAACCAATATCAACCAACCAGGGCTGTCAACCTGATAAAATATATTAAATTTCTGTGAACAAATGTTCTGGCTATTTTTCAGCACAAACTTGCAAGCAATCTCCATAATGAGAAAAGTTTTAGCTTTCTATTTTTTGACGCTTGCCGTGACTTTCGTCGTGGTAAACTAGAAAAAATAATGGAATAATCAATTTTAAACCAATTCAATATTTTAAGCCTTTAAATTTTGATCATTTAGGGCTCTCCAAGCACTCCAAATGGATTTACGATTTTAAAAAGTTTCAATCAGGCCTATCCAAGGAACGTTACAATTAGTGCGGATTGCACACCAGAAGAGAATCAATTTTGCTTTGAGAGCTGCACAAGAGAATATAAGACGGAATGCTTTGTTTGCGACGCTGACGGGAAAAATTGTGTTTGCTACGAGGAAGGCTCTCGTGGAGTGGAATGTGGGTTTGGCACAAGAACTTCAGCTTCTTTTATTTTAGTAGTTGCCGTATTTCTTATTATCATTTACACAAGTATTTTTTAAATGGATACCCTAAAATGCGTAGAAAATAAACATTGAATTCTCTAAAAAATATTTTATTTTTGTATAACACATTTTCTTCATTTTTTATATTAAATCATCCACGCAGAACATTTAGCTGAGATTATACAAGATTAATGAGACTGCAGCGATTATAAAAAAGTTAACAGAGATTACAGAAGCGCCACTGTTACAATTATCTTCGTTGCAAAGGCAAACATCAGTTGGAGCACTTTCATCTTGCTTGGTCGCTGTCTTGTTCACAAATCCCGTTGGTAAAATAACTCGGAAGAACTGATGAAACTCTTCGTTTAATGCACCAAAAAGGAAATCTGCTAATTCATTATCGTCACAACCATCCAAGTCATCTTCACTGACGCCTCCGCGCTGATTATAGCAATCTCGAATGACGAGTTGTCTATCGTCTGCGTCCAGTCTGAATGCGAGGCAGACCGGATCAACTGTTTGATTAGAAAGCGTAAAAGTTTAGCTAAAATAAGCGAAAATAAATCATTTACCAGTTCCGATTCTTTGACATTCTTGTCCGCTATAAGAGCTACTGACATCTTCATTCCAATTGCAGGATCCGTCATATTTGTAAGGTCCCACTAGCTGGCCATCCTGATAATTGGGCACTCCGTCACCAGTCATATAAAAGCATCTGTTACATTTTAATCCTAGAAAAATTAGCAAATATTTTGAATTTATCCAACACATTTTCGCTTATTCAAGAAATACCTTCAGTTGCAACTAACAAGGTAGCTACGATTAGGATACTGGCCTTTAACATTTTTGGATTATAGGTATGGAATTGCTCTTCTGGACAGTGATTTTGCTGCAGGTTGCCTGGCAATTAGTAAAACAATTGCTTCTTGTTACTTTAATTGGCTAATGTCTTCCTATAACATATCCAATTGCTGTTAGGAAATAATTTGCTTGCGATAAGCGCACTTGACATAAAAATCATAGTATTACTTATATACCTTTCTATTTAAGTTAGTTGAGCATAAGTACGTCAACTTTAAAAGTCATGGACAATAACATTACTGATATGCCAAATAAATCACTTTGCATTACGATAATATTGTCCTTCATAGGCTTTTGTCAGAAGTCTTTTGATAAGCCAAACCATAAAGGCATTATGCCATTTTCATATCAGCAAATTTAATTAAAATTCCTCTTAATTACTCATTCCTTACATAATTAAAAACTTAACACTTTAAAATTTATGGAAAATAAATCTCCAATGATTCTTAATGAAAACACTTTTATTTTTTATGTAAGCAACAACAATTTTTCACGCATAATTATTTATTAGGATTTAGATAAAGATTTTTACATTTTGTAAAATAAGCCATTTTTAAAGCAGAATCAAAGTTACAATAAATCAAGTGCAAAATCCCCAAACATCGCCTTTTCTATAACGGCATGCGCGTGAGCAGCAGATTCCAGGATTGGAAATGCTACACCCCTCTCCCTCTATGCGACACTGACGCCACTGCAAAGATATAATTAAATTATTTTTAATTCATTTAAAACATCATATTACCCCAGAAATATTTAATTTAATTACTTGCTGCCTAGGCTCTCCATTTACAAAAGTAGTTACAAAAAGAATTCCGACAAAGGCCAGAAAAAGTATAGCAAATTTCTTCATTTTTAAATTCACAAAGTTTTGAAAACGATGAACTGTGTGTAATTTTACAACTGCATCTAATGATTTTTCCAGCGCTTTCTATTTCCTCTTTATATCTACTCAATTACTGTAATTATTTAGACTTTAGACCATCATTTTCTCCAGTTCCTGGTGAGAAGCGTGAGATAGCAGTTTCCAAGAAAGCAAATAACAAGTAAATGTAATTAACCCAAAAGTTTCTAGCTATACGTAATAGGCATGTGCAGATGCTAATGGGTAGGTTTGCGCAATTAGTTTAAATATTAACGGATGAAACCTTAACATTCCAGTTGCATACTTTTCATATGACTAATTCCAAAAACGTAACCTGATACAATAAAAAAATCCCACGTAATGAGAGATTGGGGATAATTAAATCTATCGCTTTAAAATAAATTTTCAATAAGATTTTTAAATTGCTAAAAGATTATTAATTAATCCATGTCAAATCTAAATATTTCATGCACAAATACCTATCCAAGGTATAAAAGTAATGTTTGTGGGAGCAGTATAAATACTGGTGCAATTCTGAGAACAGCATAACAATAGCGATGGAAGCATACAAAATTGTCCAGATGGCAAACAAGCTCCATCCTGGAATTAATAAAATAAAGTTGTCTTAAATGGACATTAAATGTCATTTCATGAGTTTGAAATTTTTCACATAATTTGCAGCAAAGTAAAATGTAAACTTACTTGTTGCGGCGCAGCCTCAGAAACCTTCACGAGAAGGATTCCGATAAAAGCTAGAATAATAATGGATGCTAGTCTACCCATTTTAGAACGGAGCCGGGACAGGATAATAAAGGTGGAGTTATTTTGCAAGGTTTGAAATCAAGATTGACTATATCTTCAAAAACATTTGGTGCAACATTTAGATTTTGGATAAGCTTATATACAGGTAGCACTTGTTTTCCCAATCGGGTGTAGGCTGTACAATTATTTGGACAGTGGCAATTTTGAATTCAATCATTACATTATTCATTTTCATAACTCCTGTCAACATTCAGTGAACCAGTTATACGGATACGCTGAATAGCTGGCTCAATTCACTGTAGAATTCGCATAATTAAATAAATTGTGACACTTGGTTTCTAACCTTTAATTTACTGGGTAAAGTTGTGGCCGCGCAAATAGAAATCTGGAGTATCAAAAGAAGTCAATAAATATTTATCATTTAAAAAACTACCGTTAGGAATCAATTTTCTCAGAGTGCTCGAAATAATCGATTCTACTTTTTTATTAATTGATGATTTCCATCTAAAAGAAATGAATTATTGCTCTAATGCTGAATCGATAAATTTATTTATAAACTCACTGTAAAAATTTGCTTTATTAAATTATACTTCAATAGAATTAATTTTCACAAGTCAAAACAAGATACTTTATGCGCAAAGACCAAACGAGTCGGAAAATTTGATGCAGAAGCCATTACAGCACAATGCCGAGAGTCCTCCACCACAATATTGTCCAGATTTGAAACAGCCAGGCTAGAATTAATAAACAGTTCAAGACTTTTAATGAAATTTCTTCTCGTTAATTTGTAAAATTCCAGCCTACACCAAAATAGACTTACCCATTGAGGCACAGCCTCAGAAACAGTAGCGAGAAGTAGGATTACCACAAAGGCTAAGATAATGATGGATATCAGTTTACCCATTTTAGAACGGTGACAGAACAAGGAAGAGATGTGATTGTGATTTAAAGTTTAAAGATAGATTCGCATTGATATCAAATTTAGTTTGAGATCCGTTTATATATGAGTCCTAGCTTATTTCCAAGAAAGTAAATTGAGCTTACTTAGTGGGAAAGCGTCAACAATTTTGCGAAGTAGCTTATTGTATAAAAACTTTTGCGCAAATACCTGCGTAGTTGCTGAATAATAGAATTTTCCAAGAAATATTTTAAACTTTCCTATTTCGAAGTGTAAGCCAGTCATTATCTGATTGTTACGCATATGCACCATTCAAATGTTTTTATATTTTCCAAACGACTTATTTGTTATTTAAATGAACAAACTGCGTGACTCATTCAGCTAACTGTTTACATTAAATAAGTATAAATTTTATTTTGCCTTACACGATAAGATTATATGTATTCATGTCATGTCCAACATGTCAAATCAAAATATTTCATGCGCAAATGCCCAACCAGTCAATTGTTGGGAGTTTGATGCAATTGCCAGAACAGCATAATGCCGGCCAGCCTGGAGCACACCAATCTCCCGACTTGAAACAACCACCCTAGAATTAAAAGTAAAGCCTTTTAGAAATCTCTGAATTTTTTACTCCACTCAAAATAAACTTACTTGTTGAGGCACAGCCTCAGAAATAGCAGAGAAGAGAAGGATACCGGCAAGCGCCAAAATAATGATGGATGTTAGACCCATTTTGGAATCAAATGATGACGATAAAATGAGAGAGGAAGAGATTTGTCAGTTTGAAGAGTGAAGTGATACCAAACGTAGCTTTTGGATCAGCTTATGTACTCTCAACAGCTTTTGTTTAATGTTTTTGAACTTTTTGACATAAATGTTTTCAAAAGATGCAGATATGATTACTTGGAAAAAGTCAAAATCTTCAATTCAAATCTATTCATTTTCATAGCTTTCAACATCCAGCTCTATAACCGGAAATACGGATGTGACAAATGGCTAGCAAAACGTATTCGCATAGCAAAATTCTTTTTATTTTTTATATTCTTTATATTTTAAACGAGATAATTTTATTCAGTTAATTTTAACAAATTTCTGGGTAGCTAGAATTTTAAATGATTACTTGGTTAAATCGCGGGTTGATTAGAAATCTCAGAAGTGGACAAACTATCTAATATTATTATTTTGATGTTTTCCGGTTAGTACTTATTCTCGGAGCATTGGGCATGTTGCTTTTTCAATATATTCATAATTAAACGTAATTCTTCTTTACTTAAATTGGCCAATTGTGATTAAAATCAGATATGCAAGTTCATTCACACTAATAATCTTATATTTGTTGCTCTTTAATTTTCCGGTGGGGAGTATTTAAACGATCAGTTAAATTATCAGTTAGTTTGTGGTTTGGTTTTCTATTAATTCCATTGAATTTTCAAAATAAATTGCCTCCACCAACTCGATTATTGGTGCAGATTAGAAGTTAAAATATAGAACAAGAGGACACCGTGGATGTGTGCGACGCTGATGGAAAACTGCATTTGTTTCGAGAAAGGCTCTCGTGCCAAACGCAAGAGAGCTTCAACTACTTTAAAATTTGCACCAATCGTCTCTATTAAAGCATTTATTTAACAAGTTTATTCCTTCCCAATTTAAAACTGTCTTAAATTATATAGAAAATGAAGTATTGTTAAAAATTATGAAAAAAATTCTCTCAGCTACAGTTTTGTATGCATAATTATTAATGTTCAGATTTAGAATTTAATATTTCGTAGAATCATTTTAAAGCAGGATCAAAATTAGAATAAATCAAGTGCAAAATCCCCAAACAGCGCCTCTTCTATAACGGCACACACGTGAGCAACATATTCCAGGATTGGAAATGCTACATCCCTCTCCTGCCATGCGACATTGACCCCACTGCAATTATAAAAACAGACTTGAAATTTACTGCAAATTTAAAATGCCCCAAAAAGCATAAGTTAAATTACCTGCGGCTTAGGGTCTGCATTTGCAATAGTTATGACCAAAAGGATTCCGACAAAAGTCAGAAAAAGGATAGCCAACTTGTTCATTTTGAATTCGACAGGATAACAGAGAGAGAAATTATTTTTCAAGTTTATGGAGTTTATGAAGTGATATCAAATTAGCTTTTGGATCGGTTTATATACAACAAGCATCTTATTTTTTTCACCGGATGCCAGATACAGGTAAGATTTCTTGGAAAGTGTCAGTTTTGGAATCATAAACTCATTTTAAAAGTTCCTTTTAACATTCATCTTCCTAACTGGAAATACGAATATTAAATGGCTGCGTAAAATCATTCGCATTCAGTGCTTTGTGACGCTTGATTTTTTTAATGAAATGATCTCTTTAGTCTATTTAAATAAACTTTTAGCTATTTAGAATTTTAAATAATTACATGGTTCAACAAGTTTGTTTGTAGAATAGAAATTTCTGAAATAGCAAGTCCTGCTAATAAATGTCAGACATTTTCTCGTTACTACTCAATTATTCTCAGAGGATTGTGTCGGTTCTTTCATTTATAAAATCAGACAGGTTTGCTTAAAATTCACTTTAAAATTTGTTTTATTAAATTCTAGCATTTTTACAAAAAATACCCCTTTTTTACCCCCAAAAAAATACATAAATGCGTAAATACCATTGAAATAATTAAACCATTAACAAACAGTTGCAAAAAATATGAACATTCCATTTAAGATCTGTAAACACTCGAGTCCCTCGCATATTCCTTGTGATGATGGTGGTGGTGGTGATGTCCTGAAATCTTTGAGATGGGTTGTGTTGATGAAGGAGATCCTATAAAAATAATTTAAAAATTTCACTCTCTTCAAAAAAACATTCAAATTAATTTACCTTTTGAACTTCTCAAAATTGCCGAGTGAATAGAAACAAGTGGGTCTGCCTTCCCCTTCGATTTATTCCTTAGCCTTAAGCTAAGCACACAAGCCGTTACTCCAGCAACCATCGCTGTAACAACACTAACAAGTGTTGCAGTCGCCCACCCCCGACATTCTTGACTTGTTGAGAGAATCTCCGTCTTTCTATAATAATCCGCTGGCATCACAACACTAAAGCCGATATTATCCCCAAATTTTGTACTTGATTCTTCCCCACTTCCTCCAGTTTCCTTAGAGATTGAGTTCCCTCCAAACTTTTTATTCCCAATTAGACTCTTCTTACTCCCAATCAATTTGTTGGGCATTTCTGTTGAAGACGTCTTCAAAATGAATTTATCCAGTCCAACTTCTTCTTTATGAACGTTGTTATTTCCGCCATCAAAACTCCTAACGATTGTCTCCGGCGGAAGAGGGATTGGACTTGAGTGTTTCCTGGACAACTCTAAATAATCAATTGTTGTCGTATTTCTATCTTCCTCTGAGAAATCATCATTTGAAACTGTCTTCCAGTGTTGCGCAATAGGGGATGAATATTCAGCTGCGGTTGAATTACTTTTTGTGACGAAATTGAATGATTGCATTTCATATGAGGTGTGGCGTCGCTTACGGCGACCGTAACCGCTTGGTTGGTAGACGTCCATGCAGAACTCCTTTGAAAAAATTAACAACTTAGCTTATAAATTAAATATTTTAAAATTTGACTTAGGGAGCTCTTGGGAGTCGGCTCCGGTTATAAAAGTACCAGAGCCTGGAGAGCTCCTTCCGGCTGTGCCGGGCGACCTTTGCTCTCTGTACAAAGCTACTTCGTATTCAAGGCGGCCGGGGGATTCCTCAACGACTCCGCTTACTCGTGCGCCGGATGGGCTAGAAAAGAAATTTAAAAGTAAAAAATATTGCTTTTCAGGGGCGAAGTGCATTTCTTTAGCTTTTACATGCTTCCGGCGAATCCTGCCGCTTTGCTCTGCACAACTGTTGACGCAGGTGGTTTACACATAATAATAACTTCTTGATCGGACAACATAACAACGCCGGGTAGCTGCGGGAACCAAATCCTGACGTGGACAAAGCCCTGCAAAAATAATTTTTATTATCTAGAGCAAACAACACGCGCCATTAAATCCCCTTTTAATAAAAACGCCGCCTTTGAAAAAATAACTTGTCATCATTTGAAATGATTTCTAACAAATGTGACCTTGTGCAATTTGTAAAATTATCAATTTCATATCATACCCAACCTACAAACACATTTATTTCGATTTGCTCCTAATATTTCTCAAAGTCTACGTCTCTCGAACCTCTTCAACTGTATCCTTTCATTTTAGAACTTTTCAATGCCACACACAAAGCGTCCCGTTATCCTCTCTAGGAGAGAGTCATCCCAATTAACTTGAGATATGAGCTTGGTCTATTAGCTCCGCTTGAAAAAGTAACTTCTCATCTCGTGTAAAGAGCGGGGTAGTCAGTGTGAGATAATTTACGTAACATAGCAGTTTAATCTAAAAGCAGAGATGACAAGAGACATTCTACAGATAAAAGGCTCAGCTTCTTCTTCAAATAGAACAGGAAAAGGCTGAAACGCACCCACTTTCTGCTCCATATATAGTTAAAATTATTTACCGTGAAATCTCATTGTTGATAATATGGCTTGTTTATGTCAAGTGAAAAGTTTTTGACATGATTTTTTACTGAAAATAAATTTTCTTCTAAAAAAATTGAACAAGGCGGATAAAATGTTTAATTTTATAAATTCCTAAATAGATAATTTCAACAAGTCCGACAACCTATTCACGACTTGCTCGTGCTGCGGTTTTTTCCTCGTTCGGTTCGGGCGATAATGACTCTTATTTATTCAGAGAAACCATAACTAATCGAAGTATTTACCTTTGAGAGTTTTTTATTGGCTAATCATCCAACGCAAAACCAGAGTGGATCGTGATTACAGATATTTCCGCCCAGATATGAATGGGATTAATCAACTCTGCAGAGCTCTGGCCACAATTACAAATCAGTTTTGTATC
>JAHZMU010000576.1:0-18443 GCA_027743725.1 Rambutsinella grinnellia | reverse complement strand
CAAATGCTGGATTTAAGAAATCCATATATTTCATCGAAACATTATCAACTTTTCCATTAAATTCGATTGGCTTCGAGAACATGGTTGAGTTTATATGAAGTAGCCAAATGCCATGGGGTAAGGTGTCTTCAGTTTCATTAACAGGAGCTGTGATTTTCTGGGAGAGTATAATCTTTTTGTTATTTTCCGTCAATGATCGAATGATTTCTTGTGTATCCGGAAATCGGTCTGCGTCAACACTTATCGGCTGCCTCAAGTCCTCATCAATACAATCAGAATCATAAGGGAATCTAACAAGCTTTTCCATATCATCTTTCACTACCGAACTGTTGTCAACTTTGCGACATAAGTGAACGCCAAGGCTCCAATAAGGTGGGATCAATGGTTCGTGCGTAATGGAATGTTTTTCCTTGATCTATCTTAAACAAGAGCTTTGGTTAGATTTGCCAATTAGTCTGCAGTTTTATTTCAATTACGTGAGTATGCATCTGGGTAATAATAGCCTTTTGCGTCGGTCCAATAAAGAAGTTTAGATTTATTTCAGGCAGCTTTGTTTCTACATGGAACATAATAGCTGGAGCCTGAACAACTTGGAAAATAAAAGGCAAGTCTGTGTCTATTAGCATTCCGTGCCACATGCCTGAGCTCTCATAAGACAAGTAGAAAGGTAGTTCCATATTCTCAAAGCCATTAACTGCCACAAATGTCTGAGTGGATATGGAACCTTGACCTCCTGTTAATGAGATTATAAAAATGTTTTCAAATAGTACATCCTGTTATCCCTCATAAAATAGACTTGTTTATACTTAATAGATACTCTACATTAAAATTGCTCATGTCAGCATAATATTTTTGACTCTAAAATTGCATCCTGTACCTTTTAATCCATAAAAATATTTTGTTGGAAGAAGCGTAGAGATGCTGGTGTAATTCTCTGTTGCAATTATGGGTCCTAACCTCGTGTCGAATATAGTTTCATTTGTCCCATTTCTTACAATTTTCAAATGAAAGAAGCCATTCTCCTCTCCCCAACTAGTATGAAGTGGAAGGTCATCACCGTTTTCATCTTGACGTATTTCTCCAGATTTTTTTGTAGATGAAAAGCTAGCAGAGCCTCTCTCCGGAAATGCTTCCGGGTTAAACATTTCAACTACCAAGTGACTGTCTGTCGCCCAATGAATTGAAGTTTGCAAATTTGTCAGCTCTTCTCCACCACTATTTCTTGGGGTCAATTGCAAATTTGTCCTTCCGTCATCATTCTGAACACCTGCCAACGTGTAATGGTAGGCTGAAGGGAGGGAGTGATAGCACTTGAACGGGAGATTATTCTCAGCATTTTCCCAACAGCACATTGCTTCCATGCATTCATTTTCATCCACAATTTTTGCCGAATTAATGAGGCATTCAAACCTTAAGAAAAATAAATTTATTACAACTCGTCCTCACATAATCTTACAAACAAATTCAAGTTACTCTTTACCTTGCATCGTTTTTTATCATACAACTTCCATAAACCATTCCAGTCTTTCCTTTGTTAATATGCGTGATAAATAATATCATTGGAACTACAATCCCCAGCACTAGAGCTAAAATTAAGACGTAGCTAATTCTAACTCTTTTATCACAAAATATTTTCTCCCACCAAGCTATTCGTCTTTTGATTAGTTCATCTGAAATTTTTATAAATATTTTAAGAAAAATCACAGTCTAGTCAAAGAATCTAACATTTCTTAAAGAATGTACCTGTATCGCTGGCTGTCGAGTCAGACTCCATATTTTCATTGTATTTACGTAAGTTTCTCTCATCGTCGGGTTCTGGCTCTTTGCGAAAGAAAGAGATGAAGCCTCCCATTTTTTAAAAAACAGTATATAAAATGCTGTTAATTTCTATTGCTTCTAATAAAATTAGATGCTCAAAACAGTTCACGTTAGGTTGACGCATTTGACTAAAATTAAGTTAGCGATTAGACAAGGTTTCCCCCTTTACAAAATTGGTATGATATCAGCTATACATTCCATAGTAAATCCATCAGATCTCTCGAACTACATATAATTATATCCATCAACGATGAACGTCAATGTCAGCCTTCCCCGGGCTTATCAGCTCAATTTCTGATTCGGGCTAATCCAATCTCCCTTATCAGTTGTGACAAACTAAGCAAAATTGAAAACAAAGAGGATAAATTATACATCGATTCACATTAGCGATTAAAATTGCTCATGCCAGACGTAGCGTAAGACAAATGCAGTCATCATTTTTCATGCTTTTTGTTTTGCAGAAAAATAAAGCAAATAGCAATGTTGATATGCATTCTTGAACAGTTTCCCAAAAGTTTGCGACTTGTAAAAAAAAATATGGCAAAGTTGACACGATTATGAATGACAGAGTAATACATTGTAGTCCACCGGGAAAAGTCATACTTAACACATTCCATTGAAGTGACTCCATGTTCAAAAAAATCTCATGACTCGTTAATCTAATCTCGTCTTAGGCTTTACTTCAGGTACTTGTTTACATTTTCTGGCACTTATGCTTTCTCAGCCATTTCCTTTTCATAACTCAACGAGACAATGCCGAGACTGAGATTCTCCACATGCACAACATGTTTACACATTTTATCATTAAATCAAATCGTCTAGTCATAAGTGCACTCTGCGAGACCTGTCCCCTAAAATTACATAACGCCAATCATCTCATCTCATGTGAGTAACCATTCCAATTCTCACTCTGCCCTCGGACCTAGTCCCGTTTCCCTGAGGTTAATGGTTGCGTGTGCGAAACACGTTCTGTTCTAGTTCTTCCCTAGCTCCTTCTCAACAACTTTCCGAAGATTAAAGAATTTAGAGTGGGACATGCAATAAAAGTGCTATTAGCACTCTGACTTCTTACAACATCAATTTAATATTCCCATTACGCCATTACAGTGATTAATGATAATCATCTTCTTCACTTGAAAGAAACCTGCTATGGGCTAGTCGCTCCTAAAGGCTCATGCAAATTGCACTTTTTGAGGTCGCAACTTCCCCATCCCAAGACACATGTTACACAGCTGCGGCTTTTTGGGGAGAGAGTACTACTTTTTACTTCCGAAAAAGTGCGTGTATGTAGCAAGTTACTTAATTTCTTATGAAACAGCTTGCATTACGCCCAAAGAATGGACCCTTGTGCCGTTTTCTACCCCGGGGAAAAATTAGAACGGAAGAAAAAAAATTAGTTCATGCATTATTAATCGGCGAAAAGAACATTCCAAACCAACCCAACCATTATTATCTTGGTCAAAAAGGAGGAATTATTGTATAGCTAGTCAAAGTAAAAAAGGAAACTGTTTCACACAAGCTGTTCTCTGAGGTTTTTGGGGCACAAATATTAGTGGAATGAAGACGTCCGATCTGCTAGGGTCAACAACCAAGTGGCTGGAATGCTAAATGGCTTTTCTCTCACTCCCGATAATATTTATGCGATACATGCTGGTGAAAGCACTTGAAAGGTTAACAAAAATATATTTAGATGAGACTTTTTCTAGAGCATTCCAGCCAACAGTAGACTTTCTCTTAATTGAGATATTGATTGATTATTAGTTATGATTGTGTAAAAGCATTAATTTTTTTTGGGAGAAATCAGTCAGATTCTCACAGATAAAAAATAAATGGGAGAAATTATTTCTCTGGATGGGAAATGCATTAGTGCATATCTTTACTTATAGGAATTTTTTTCTGTTAAGTCGATGTAGACTTTATATAGCCAAAATCGATCCTCGTTTCAGCTGGAAGACGCCGGTTGGAAACCCTGCTGTTTCGTTTCTCCTCTGCTTCCTCCAAAGAAAATTGTTTTCTCTGCAGATGTAAATGAACCTCGTATAAAAAACTTGTGCTTTCTCCAAATTAATTTATACATGGAAGACTCTCGACAAGTCTGGAAAAGGAGAAATGCCGGTTTTATTTGTACACAATTTTTGTTGTATCGTTAACGTTCGCAAGGCATGCAAGATTTCTTTGTAGCTGGCAAGCCATTACGTGTGTGCCGTATAACATGTAACAAAATGTATTTGCAAAGCTACCATTTAGCTTCGTTCTCGTCTGCTCTTCCAACTGGAAAGATGTAAAGATGGCAAAAAACGCGAGTGACCATCTTGCACTGCTTTCTTTACATGAAGTAAAAGCATAAAATCTACTTTTTCTTCCTCGGGGAAAACTGTTTTTTTATTTGGAAGCAATGTCCTAAAAAGTTGAGTGCTGTGTAGTGTTGCCGCATCCAGCCCTATTCTTTATTTGCATGCTTTATTCTAGCTATAAATAGTGTGTCTCTTGTTGAATCAGAGAAAAGTTGGATGGAGAAAAGTTTTGCTTGTTTTAGGGCGTTGGATAAAAATAAACGGGGAATGCATGCATTTCCATGTCAGTTGGCGTGACTTTTTTTCTTAAAAAGAAAGCAGAGAAAGAGAATACAAGTGGAGGGGAAGAAAGCCGGTAGTCGGCAGTTGTAATAAAAAGGACACTCCTTTGTTGGCACCATAGACCATTTCTCCATCAAAACCGTGGCATATGTCAACTGCCCTGGAATAGTCGTCGAGTCAGAGAGCTCCGCTCCGGTCTGGACTATAACGGCTTGGATGAAAATGCCAGAATCCAATTAGGGAAACTAGCGGTAGTGACATTTTAACTTTATTCAATTAGCTAATTGTGTCCTGTATAGCAAATCCATTTTACCTTAGAGAGCTAAAACCTTGATTAGAAACTCATTTGTCTAAGCTCCTACATCCAGGTTCGTGAGGAAACCAGAATGTAAATTGAGAAGAGTAAAAATAGTAGAGAAACCGACTTGTGTGGCGAAATTGTATTATTGGTTTGGATTGAATTGCTTTTTAAGCTATCTGGGAGGTCTATTCCTTTTCTCTCAGACGAGTTTAAAAAACGTGAATCAAATAAGTGGATGTGCATCTTCCTTATCAAAATTTAATCAACTTTTCTTCTTACACTCTCGGGTGACGAGTTAATATAATTTACCGGTGGTAAGTTAGATTAGTTATTTTTTCACCTCCCTTTTGCTCACTTTGTCAAAGGTGCGACATGCAAATTTTATTCATATAAAAAGTGGACGAGACAAACTTTTGTTATTGGACACGAGAGTGGAATAATCTTATTCTCACTTGTTATAATATCTTATGACATTCGATACCGGCCGCCACTTTTAGAAACTCAACCGGTCGACTATGCATTTCATATTCATGAGTAAGCAACTTATTAGCTAATAGTTCTCATAAAAATTAGGCGAGACTAGTTTACAACATAATTTAAAACATGGGACTGGCACGAGTTTAGTGCAAAGATGATAAAAGTAACAGTTCAAGAATACAATGTTTTATAATCCACTCTTCTCTCTCTCGCTTCCAAAGCGAATCATCCAGTTTAGCTCTTGATCCTTCTCTAAACTCATTAATAACAATATCGAGTTAGTGAACAAAGCAGTAGAATAAATTTTTTTCTTTGAGAAAACTCCACACTCTTATGATGGCAGTGGCCGAGCAAGAGAACAGGCTTCTCGATATAAACATCAAGGGATTTGCTTCTCTCTAGACAGACGATGAGAAAGACTCGACTCGTCATCAACTTGGAGCACGCACGCAACTCTTCACACCCAAACTTTGGTCTTTTTTGACAGACAAGAAATCTGCTCATCGACCCTGATAAAACCAATTGGTACATTACCTGAAAAAGTTTAAACAGTTATTTAAAGTGATTTAAGATGAATCATAGCAGACATTCAAATCATGTAAAGAAGTAACAGAGTAGTGTTCGCAGTACGTAACACTGTACCCTGCCCTTTACGATGACCGGATTTCTTAAACGATTAATCACGATTAGACCATTTTCATCAGTGGAACAAGTCAATCAAAAACTTTCTATTGTTTCTTTCACGTAAATCACTGTACAGAACCTCAACTTGAGATTAAGTTGATATAAAAAAGTGAACAGTATTATAAAAGTATCTGCAATCGACATCATTGACCCATCATCACCATAATTACTTTTTCATGTGCTTGTGCAAGACTTGTTGAGAGACTAGCCACACATCTTTGTTGTATTTTTGGGTCTGTGCTCGTTTCTTCACGCTGATGGTTCAGTGGACTAGACATTTTGATGTATGCAAAAAGCTTCTTTCCTAGCCAGTTGGTCGCTCTCATCAGTGGTCAATTATGAACTAGTAGATTAAAAAAGGAGATAGCTGTCTGAGGCCGTCTGTATGTCTGTTGTGGATTAAAAGGAGTTTTTTAATTGTGAGTTGTGAGAGGATTGATAGGGAACTGAATTAAAAGGAATTACTGGTAAAAGAACAAGACTCGTGAAGGGAAGAAGTAGTGAGAACAAAGTTACTTCTTAAAACCTGTAGCTTTTTGGGGTATATGGTAAAGTGAATGCACGTGTCTTACAAAAGAGAAGATAAAGCCGAATGAAAAGTGTCATCAATCTTGTGATTAATTGTTTAAGCCTTTTCTCTGAAAAACATGGTGACTAGTGAAGTGTAAACTGTGACTCATTTCAAGATAAGAATATTATGAAAAATATTTTCTTTGCTGGACATGATTTGAATTGCTTCAGACTCCAATCTCCCTCGGAGTAACGTGACCTCATGAACATAAAGTACTCCGACCTTTGCGGTTCACCAAGGGACAATAATGTTACATGGTCACTCTCTGAAAGTGACACTTTTACTCTATTCCTTGCCCCTCCTCCACATCCTCCTGATTGGGGGAGGGCTCCAAGTTGTAGCGTGCACGGGTGTTAGCGTAAGTAGGACTAGTAGCCATAATAATAATGAGTTTAGTTTACATAATTCTGGGGGAAGAGCCTCCTCCCCACAAACTAGTATTAGGGAGGATTCCCTGCGTCGGGAGTTCATAAAAGTGCAAATTCTCCAGCGTCTTGGTCTCAACGAAAAGCCACATGTGGACATGGCTCACAAGATATCGAAGGATCTCGTTCTCGAAACCTTGAGACGGACTGAAAATCTCCAAGAGGACTTGACAGACGAGACGAGTTCTCCTCCGACCACCCCACAGCCGCACAATACTTCTCTTGCGGACGAGGAGACAGGCGTGGCCAACTATGCAAAAACTTCGGAAATCATCTCCTTCCCTGATAAAGGCAAGTCTGTAAAAGGCGCTCGCGATCACTTATCTCTAAAATTCTCCTTAAATGGCAAAGGGTCATTTAGCTCGTTGCATGCAAGTAGCAGCGTCAATTTATTACTTCAAGTCAATCAGTAATCAGATGTGATATGGATTGGTTATAGCTCTTCGGCAGTCTGTTTCTTGTCTCATGATATTATTTTTTTCTTTCAATTCTCGTGCTCACATTTCTATTATATTCGTGTTGCATCCTTTTATTACTTTTCCTTTTTCACACTCCCTCCATTTAAACATCTCTCATTAGCTTATCCACTTGAGAATCAGTCCCATTCATTCAAGACGAAACTGCAATACCCATAAAAAGTTGAACATGATGGGGATGATAAGCAATGGGTGATAAGTAAGCAAAACTATATATACTTATGTCGAGAGAATCGTATATAGAAATGTGGCCTTTAGTAAAACTTTTTAGTCTGTAAAAATTGCTAAAAAGGAGTCTGCATCTTCTAGTCGATATGGGATAATAAAAACTGCATTTCAATATGCTACACGATCAATACGTTTTGCACTTTTTTTTTGCAGGGCCCAACTGGATCTCACTTTTCAATTGAGATGATTACTATTTTATGCTAAATAATTTATGTGAATGGGAGGTGCTCTCTGAGAGTTATCTGATGTTGAGCTCGCTCCAAAAGGGAATTGGGACTTGATCAATATGGCAATGGAGAATGGGACTCGCCACAAGACTAGTCTTTAGTTGAAGACTTCATTATAGGAGGAGATAGATGGGGAGTGGAAAAAATTTCTAAAGTTGACAGAGTACTTTGAATCACTGAAAGAATTCTAATGGCACTATTAGCTAGAATTAAAGTCGAGAAATGATTTAAAACTCTCCTAGAGTAGATGATTCGCACGTGCTAATGTAATCATTTACTTCTTACTACTTGTTCAACCTTTAGAGATAATGATCAGTTGGCAATTTACGTCATCAGAGGATTGTGAGCTTTCCTGAATTTTGTGAATTCTTTAAAGTTGCTCAAATGAAAAATGACTTTTCCCCTCTGAGAGATGCACATGCGTTTGAACTCTTTGACTTTAGAACTGACCACACGTGTGAAAAGAATCATCATCATTGTGCTGATGAGTTAATGAGCTTTTTATGTTAAAAACTGCAGCGGCAAGAGAAAGCAATTATTTATGTGTAACTTTGGGTAGTCTCACAACCGGCACTGCCGTCACGTATTCGCTGACATGAAGGATAACCTCAGTCCATTTAAGATGGATGTGACCTGATTCAGACAGGGCAAAGATCAAATGAAGTCTTATTCTAATTATAGTTTACCTTTATCTAAAATACTATGATAAAGCATCGCCGTCCAAGCACCCATCTCCACGAAAAATAGCTGCCTTTTTATAATTATCAGCAGGCAGTTTAAAAGGCTACAGCAACATTTAAGGAAATTGAGTTGTTTCTTCAACGAGTCAATGAGTCTGCGATTGCAGAGCCTACCAGCGCCGCTTATATAACATATCCCATTCATCCAGTATACAATTTAGGAATCCATAACGGGCGTCACCTATTCGCTTATATAATGACATAATTATACAAATGGTAGGTCAACATAACGGCCACACTGTCTACAACTTGAGCTTTTTTATTACATGCATACATTAACAACTGTAATGAGTCATGCACCTTTCCTCTGGGCATTTTCCTTAAAACTTTTTTCATGGAAAATGGGAAAGTGCAGTTCCTTCTACTTTATGCTATTTTGCACTTTGCAACGGAAAACGGAACCCTATTATAATTTACTTTTTTAACGACTTAATTACACCACCGCGGTTTGCTTGCCTTTCAAAGAAAAATGTTTACATCTATTGAGAGACCGGCAGTTTAATGAAATTGTTATTATACCCATTACACATTTCCCCCTTCGCTAGTGCAGTGGTTCAAGAAGAAACGTAAATGGGCTGGCTAAGAAACCATTATTATGAATTTAAAATGCAAATTTTTTCTCATGTTTCCTTACGGGCAGCTCTCAGCAGGGGAAATTCATTTTTGGATAATAATGTTTGAAAAAAATTGTTAACTTGTATTAAAAAAATTGCTATTGAAGGCTATTCAATGGAAAGGTGTTTAGTGTTCAGTCTGCCCGGCGTCGCTTGATATTCGAGAGGACAGATTTTTCCTCTTGTCTGTCCATCGAAACATTTTTATTAATAGTTTATCACTTTTTAATTTTTAACTCGAGATGGAGAAGGAGATTAGAAAGGAAAAAGGAGGGATTGCTTTTTTACAATTTGCATCCCAAAGATATGCTTTTTCACTAAATGCATGCATAAGTAATGAGAGTGCTTCTTTTTTCGTTGTGGTGGCCAGTGTTCTGATTTTTAAAAAACCTGTTCGATTTTTATTCAATTTGAAGAGCATCTTTTCTTTCACTAGGTATAAAATGTCTAGACTATTGGAGGAGTAGAGAAAGAGAGAAAAAAAAATTGGTTTTTCATAGGTCTTTGGTCGACACACGATATCTCCTTTATTTGATTAGTCTCCACCTGTCATCTCTCCCTGGGGCATTGAATGAGGATAAAATTAGTTTTATATGGAGCAGGTAATAAAACATATGCTAATATTGTTAATTGATTGCTTTATTGGAGTGGACTCTAAAGGAGAAAAGTCAATTCGGGGACTAAAATATTGAAGGGTGAAATGAAAGATGTGGCGACTCGTGATTGCTGCGAGAAAGCTTTGTCTAGTTGTCATCTGCCAATAAAAATTACACGAAAAGTAATTGGAGTTTTGTCTATATCTGTCTCTCTCTCCAACTTTTTATGTTTGCTCCATAAATGTCACTTTAGGGGCAGGTGTGGATGTAGTCGTCAAGTAAAAGATCATGCTGGGCTTATGTTACCAGATTCGGTTGAACAGGTTCATTTTAAGTGCATTTGATTGAGTGCAGCATGCAATTAAATTGCAGCATGCAGTAAAACATTTCTTTCCTTAGGAAGTGATTTGTTGACAGTTGATTGATGAATACATGGAAAGTTCCAGATTTTCAGATGCTACTTATTTTAGCAGAGTACATTAACATATTGTTGTTGTGCAGAGTTTGTTACAGGAAATTTTTAAAATTAAATACTTTATGCTATTCCTATAGGGCCAGTCCTCAATGGGCACAACCTCTTAACTTTCTCGTACGCCGGGAGTCAAGCATTTGGCGTTGGGGTAAGAGTGAAGAAAGCCCACCTTTGGGTAAAGCTCGATTATAGATCCTCAATCGGACGGCATTTCGGGCGACTCTTTGCTCCAAAAGGGATCACTCTGTACGTCTTCCAAGTTCATGGCAACTTTACCACACACTCTTTTCAGACGGAGGTTAATCTCAATATTCAGGTAAATACTATGCAGATGCAGTTGCACTCAAAAACCTATTCAAGAAGACAAATTGTAGTTGGGAAGTCGAAGTGCATGTAGTTGAGACTGTTTTGGTGGCTGTGTGCCACATTATTGAAAATCCCATAAAAGTGTATTCTTGAAGGAAGTTGGTAAACTGGTCTGCTTGTCTATGTGACTAGTATTGACATGTTTCTTTGTTTCGTTTTAATGTTTTGAGAAATTACACATTCACATAACGCATCTCATTTGAAATTAACACACTTGCCATATTGCATTTGTAAAAATTGCATTTTATTGACAAGCAACCTCCCCCCTTTTGGCGTCTTCGTCTACTATACCTAGTCTAATGGGCACTTGAACAGGTTTTCCTAAACGGGCTTTAATGAACGCTACCAATTATTATATTGTTTGGGTGTGTAGGACGTGGATTTGGAGCTCGTCGTCAAGCGAGCCGTCTCGCTGGACTCTCTCGGCTGGCAAAAGTTGGACGTTAGTTCAGTCGTCCAGAAATGGTACGGGAAGCAATCCCGCCATAGAATCCGACATGCTAATAACCGTCATCATAGCCATCGCGGGGACAAGCTCACGCTCCTAGTCGATTGCACCGGTTGTGGCTACTGCATCCAGCCCATTATCTTCAGTCGCGACACTGTGATTTCAACCGAAGATGACTTTGATGAAGGGAAGCAAAGTCAAGAACAAGCAGACGTTGACTCGAATGATACAGAGCCCCTTAGTTTAGTCGAGAATGGATTGACCAACAAAGTTGACAATTTTACAGAAATGCCATTCTTGATTCTGGAAACCGAGTCTGCTCCCAACTTCAAGAGGAGTAGAAGGCGTGCCCTAGAATGCAGTCCGAGGGTGAAACATTGTTGTAAGCAAAGGTTCTACATTAGCTTCAAAGACTTGGATTGGGATGACTGGATCATTGCGCCTAGAGGCTACTATGCGAATTATTGTAGAGGATCCTGCGGAGGTCCACACAGGACTCCAGATACATTCTTGAATTATCATACACATGTCTTGGAGGAGTACAGGAGGACTCCGGAAGGTCAGGCTAACCTTAGTGGAATCACTCCTTGTTGTGCTCCCACAAAGTTTGCCCCCATGTCATTAATTTATTTCGGCCCCGACTTAAACATTATTAAGAGGGATCTCCCGAAAATGATTGTGGAAGAGTGTGGATGTCCGTAAAATACTAGGAACTTTAAATATTTAACAAAAAGTCACAGAAAACCAATCCATGTGGGACGTGATAAAACAATGGAAAAGATTGAAAGACTGCCCACCGAGGACACATTGTCCGGGTCTATTTCAGACTTTTGAAATAGTTTGTGATACTCTTAAATGCAATTAAGTTGTCCAGTAAAAACCAAAGGGTTGAGCAAAAATGAGTCTTAATGTGATCATCGCAGAGTTGAAAAGGAGGAGGTGGAGAGAGAAAGAATATTTAAAATGTACAATATAATAGTATATAAGATGTAGTTAAATTACTCTTTAACCTATCAATCGTCAATCAAATGTAAATAAATTTTTGGGAGTACTTTTGCTATAAAGTATTAAGACAGCTCGTTTGCTAAATCTCTGCTTTCTGCCAAGACAATCCATCAGTAGGTGGAAAAGGTTAATGAGTTGATGACTTCCTCATATAAAAAGTATCAGCACAAGTTATGTTTCTCCAATTGATCATTTGATCATGCCATAATCTTTTTTTATATCTTATCAACTTATAAATTTTTATTAAGACATTTGTCAAATCCTCTTCAAAGAAAGAATGACCTTGACATTGTTTCTTAATGGAGAAATAAACTACGTATTTAAATGTGAGAGTTAGAAGCGCATTTTATTTTAGATCAAGGCAGCAAATATATAAATTAATTTCTTGTCTCTTCCCAATGAATATGCCTTTGTGTCTGGCCAGGAAAAAAATTGCCACGGTCAACGCCCATCTATAAAGATGATCCACTCCTAATCTCGAAAGGCATCAGTCTGGCTTTAATTATTGAAACAAGTTTTTTCTGTGCTATACCTACTGGGTCAGTAATAAAAAGGTTTGGAAATGTGTTGTCTAAAAAAACTCACATGACATTATCCAGACACTTGCTCATCATTTTTCCTCTCCCCAAAATATTACCTTGGTCAGTAATGGTATTTCAATACTAGTTCATCATCATGTTGTTCACGACGAGACATTTTTAACAAATTCGTTAAAAGTGCAAGTCAGAGGCTCCCGTGATATTCCATCTCTAGGATTTTTTATGATTTTTTTGCAATTGTCTTTCATTTCCACACCCAAAGATGTATGAAAATTTATTCGAAAACAAAATAATATGAGATGCAATACATTTTTTTATCACAGCTAATGAAAAACTGCCATATTATTGTGTACTATTTTTATAATTTGTCCAGTCAAATGCATTTAAAATAAATAACCCAACTCTTTCTTAAATAATTGTTCTCAGTGAAAAGTAGTAAACTTTGTAGTTTATACCTAAATGGCTGGTAAAATGTAAAAGGTTCAACTCAAAATGATTCTCAGATGTAAATCATTTAGTTAAATGTAATTAGATGATTGGATATGAAAATTAAAATGTTGAAGAAAATTTTATAAGCTATTAATTAGTAGATTTTTAAAGTCCTCTGCCAAACACAGAGTCAATGAAAGAATGAGGAATTGCCCTGGTGTCAAAGGACAGTGACCAGAGGCCCGTGACAAGTTGGCACTGTGACTGTGATTCATTCAAGGATTTGTGGGCTATCTCATATCAAAGAGTGGCACAACTGCCTAGGACAAAAATTTTCACTGCCATGTGAATTTAATAAGCAATCAGCGGAAAGCATTTTGGAGAATGCTGGTCAGACTGTATTTGAAGCTGGGTGGTGATGATGATAGTGATGAAGTGATTAGTGAGCGATGATTTATAGCATTTTGTATATTATGGCGGATTTGAATGACTACGTCGAGGTTCTATTTGGTGCAATGACTTAAAAATAGTATGCTTAAGTATGTTGTATAGCTTTAGTCGTTATGAGTAAGAAGAGCGTTATGAAACGTTTCGTAATCATAAGAATAGTTGTTGTAAATATAATTAAGCCATGTTAAAGATTCAGTTCAGCTTTTAATGTGTTAAAAGAGATAAAAAAAACATCAAGGGCAATAAAAAGATGGCATGAATAAATGCTTCCATAAGGCGCAAGCGCAAGCATTCAATTATTAATGAGAAACTCATTACATCTCGTCAGCCAACCCATAACTTTATATCGAACGAAAATCCAGACAATGTCTAGTGAAAGCAAAGAACTTCCCTTGTTTTTACACGTGAGAGCTGCCAAGGTCAAGGAAAAAGGTGGGGCTGCGTGTGTGCAATAATTTATGACACTTTTCACCTATAAGAGGAAAGCTCTCTTTAAATTGATTATCCAACCTTAATTGTTTCTTTCATTTGGTCAAGAATTACAGGAGCTACGCTTCAGTTTCAGACATATTTGCATGTAGATATCCCCTAAAGGTGACTTTTAGACAAGAGGCATTGCGTGACAAGAAAGCTGGACTATCACCCAAAGTCATTTTTCTTTTAAATAATGCAAGAAGTTATGGGCTGTTAAAGGACAAGGAAAATAATATGCAATTTATGGATGGAATTGTTAAACATCTTCGATTTTTATTATCTTCAATTGCCTTCCCACAGGCCCAGTTTCGATTCAATTCCCACTTTGAAAAGATCTGGTCAGGCAGCACACTTTCCATTTTAAATATTATGATTAGGCAATTTGTCACTAAATTTTATTGCTTTTCTGTCAACAACTTTATGAAACAGGTTGGAAAATAAATTTTATATAGGCAATAAATTAAATGCAGATTTTCAAAGTACAGATGAATCGTTTTGATTAAAGTGCTGCATTTTTGCCTAAACACTGTAGAGCTTTTAAAGAATAAATGGTCCTTGGGTGTTAGAAATTAAGTCTTTTAAAAAATGAACAATTTTTGCTGAATGCCCCTGTAAAACATGACTACTACATCACAATTGGAAAACCCTATTCCAGTCAATCAACAAAATGGAAATCCTACCAAAGTAAGCAAAGTAAACCTCATCGGGGAATGGAGAAAACCTCCAAAAGCATTTTCCAAGCATTAAACTTAAAATTCTTTTTTTGAACTTCAGACAGATCTGTTTTCATATACCCGGGAGTCTAGGAGCGCTCCCACACCATCCTCCCGTCCTCGTTCAGATAGTATCTCCACATCATCTTCCATATCGTCTATTTCCTCCCCCAAGAAAAAGAAGAAACTTTCAAAAAAGAAGTCAAACTGTAGCTGTAGCCTGACCTGCACAAGCCTATTTTACTTTTTCTTGGGTCATGCCCCACAGTTTACAAAGTTGTCATCTCGCACTTCCTCCAAACTTTTCTTTTTCTTTCTTTTCTTCATCGAAACCTCGTTCCGCTCTAATAGGCGATGTTACTTTCTGCAGCAATCCATTTTCAGGTTTACTAATCTTTGTTGCAATGTTCATCTCAAATCCACAAGTTACATTGCTTGGCTTCATTACCCTTGCATTTGGCATCGTGACTGCAGCTCTCCTCCGTATCCCTACAGAGGAAGTGAGAAGTGGTGGAGTTCTTTTCAACAACTTTCTCACTGGCACTGTCGTCGGGCTCTTAGCTTCTAATGATGTTATTCTCAACTATCCCCTTATTATTCCAGTCTGCATTGGAATCGGAATCTTAACGTGAGTTCTTTAGCTTATCCCTAAAATTTCATGCTCATTCTCATTCCATTTCAGAGTATTCATTTGGCGTGGACTTAATGGTCAACTAGCATCCAATTTCGAGTTTCCCCTACTCAATGCCCCCTTTCATCTTATCATTCTTCTTTACACGTTGAGTGGTATTGCAGCCAATTTTACCAATCCATCTTTGACTCCATCACCAGCCACCCTAAAAACCTTTACGCAAGAATTTGACATCTCAAATATTACCAACTCTAGCAAACTTTATAAATATGACATGCCTGCACCTTCCCCAAGTTCAATACCGAATACCTCCCCAAAACCGCTTGACTTGGAGAAAGTATTTTATGGCATTTGCTTAGCTCCCAGTCAAGTATTTGGAACAAAAGATGTTTCCACCTCACTCCTCATTTACGCCTCCATCCTTCTTTACTCACCGATAATGATGGTGCAGTCATTGACCGGGGCGGTTATCGGGACATTGATTGGTAAAAAAAATATTTTCATCCAAAAATAAAACTTATCTTTCACGCACTTCTATTAAGGAATTTGCTTGAGTACACCGGAAGAATATAATATGTCTTTATAATGGAAGTTGGGGCTACAACCCTCTTTTCACGTCGGCCGCACTTGGAGGCTTCTTCATCATCTTCAACCTACACAGTTGGCTACTTTCCATTGTTGGATCAATACTGACTGGGGTTCTATACGCGGTTATGGTGAAGGTAAGAATTTCTTGCAAGTGCCAATCATACTTTTCAGAAAAGTTTTCTCTTCACTTTTCCAAGAATGCATCCATGATTACCCCGTGCAAGAATTATGCTTAGTAAGGCAAACCGGAAATTTCTTATTTTTTCAGTGCAACATTCCACCATATGGAATTCCATTTATGCTGACTACTTGGCTTCTTCTCCCAAGTTTTATTGAAGAGAAAGCATTGTCATCATCAGCGAATCTTGATACATTTTGGCCTGTCTGCAAGAATGGACTTTACTTCCGAATCCGGCTTGCTGCCATTACTACACCAGAGCTGAATTTTAAACTTCTTACTTTTTATGACACGAATAAGTACACGCAAAAGAGTCAAAATCAAACGGGGTCCGAGCTCCCTTCTACACCTCAATCAAATTCTAATAGTATTTTGCCCTTGTAATTTAGTAATGGCTGGTAGTAATCTGTATTATGCCAACTTCTATCCTCTCCGCGTATATTCTAGATTAAACTAATGACATTCCAAATAAATTTCCGAGTACGCATCTATGTTTTGTTTACTTAACTTTATCATCACATCTTACAACGATCCACTTCATTTCCTTACAAAACCCTATAAAATTCATACACTTACAGAAACAAGCCAATTGAATTAAAACCTTTGCTAAAATGCTTTATCTGAACGCGTTCTCATTATATAACAGATTTTAAATAAAAACATCGCCTATTTACCAAATATTTCATAATACATAAAATTCTTTCATTCTTACACCAAACGTTTAACATTGAGTAGTCAGTCATGATACATAAAAACAACCGGTTTCTCTCAAAAATGCTCAAAAATGAGCATCCCAAGTTCACCAAGTATAAACTTAATATAAATTAAATAAATTAACGTAAAATTAAAATTCATTTGTTAGACACCAAATTCTGCAAACTCGAATTTTGAAATTAAATACACAGGTACCTCGGGGCTTACAGAACCTTTCAGTTACAACCACTGTTAAAAATAATGGGGTAAATAATTTACTACTAAAACAAATAAATAGTGTGCTATCATCTATGGTATTAGCCATATTATGAGTTAGTTAATATCAGTAGCGTTTCTCAACATTTGACTTTGTATAAAGCTGAAATCATTTCTTCACGAAATCTGAACAAAATGCAATTGCCAACAATTTTCTGGAGCTCTTGCTTCGTCTTTCATTTGCCTCCTCTACTCTAATACTATCTATCTCTAACTACCGAACTTTATCATTAACTATACCACTATACTATTTGTAAATTATCTTTGTTCAGGGAATACAAGATCAATTAAACATCTATAAATTGTGCAAATTACAAACTAAAAACATAAATAGCGCCATAAGTATTACCTCTTGACCTGCCAATCTACTAATATAGGACTCATCAAATCTTCACCAACCAAACAATTCTCATTAAACACTGACTATAATTCCATCATTAAATCTAAAGCAGTTACCCTCAATACATTTAATCATCATTTGAGACTGAATCGCATGAATGATTTGGATAAAATGTCGCAAATGATAAACCTTATATACTATTTTTAATTAAAATTTACAGTGGCTTACCGGCAACCATTGCAATTAACTTACATACGAAGTAGAAATAAACAATTTCTTTGGTTCTACTGTTAAAACAATTTTAGAGTCTGAATTCAGACCTTTTAAAAATAAAATAAATAAATCATTTATCCAAACTTTAAATTTCATAATGACTTCCAATAGCGATCAAATAATGATCAAACTACATAAAATTCATCCGAAGAACTATTAAAATCATATATAGGAAATTTGCTTATATAAAAGGAAAAACAGTTTAAAGGACGAAGGGAAAGGTCGTCTTCAAATTATTCTTCTTCATCGGTAAAGTTGTAGCAATATGGTTGAATCTACATAACTATACGGCGTATTTACCGGAACTGGTAAATCTGGATACTTTTCTCAGGTATATGCGTCAGATTTAGCGACTGAAACCTAAAACAAATTTGTATTACAAAACGATCCTTTCTATTAAACTGAAGAGGTAAAATATTTATTAAGAAGAAAGTTACATCATCAGTTTAGTCATCCCACATTTAAGAGAAAGAAGAAATCATTTGAGTTAAATTATCTTATTCACATAGTTTGGTTACTTACTCCAGTGCTTTTTATCTACCTCCTCGTCCGCATCCCATTTTCTCGTTAGGAAAGGGTGCTTTTTACTTATTATCTCGCCATCAAAGAATGTCTGTAAGAATAATAACCAGTCATGTTTATTGTTACACCTTCAGAAGGTGACCTTCCACCCAAAAATAAGCTATTCACTCACCGTTAAGGTCGGGTATTCATCCGTCAATCCCCGTATTTTGAGGTAGCCACAAAGGTAACCATTCTCCTCATCGACATGCTGCAAATCAATCAAAAATTCCATTAATAAATCACAAATCCCAATTAAAATTTTAGCTGTGAC
>JAHZMU010000575.1:0-12273 GCA_027743725.1 Rambutsinella grinnellia | reverse complement strand
CAACGATGAGAATAAAGCGATATTAACTTTTTTGTTAGTGGCTTTGGGCCACCTTCGAAGGTATTTCACTGATCATTTACATTTATGACATTTAATGATTCATCTGCCAAAGGGAGGATCTTGAATATTCTTTGTGAAGAATGAATTGTCAGCAGAAGCTTTGGGAAAAGTGTTTTTTCGTAAAAGTCTCCCGTTTATTTCCCTCTCCACATAGCTCATTGGTATTCAGGAGTGGAACGGGGAGAAGTGCAGTTATTGATCCTTTTCTTCTTGAGAGAAAATTTTTCATATAAGCTCTCTCCTGTCTACCTATAAGATATCATTGTTATGATGAAACACGGGAGAAGAACTCTGTCGGATCATTATTGTGAATAGTTCTCTGATGTTTGATTCGACAGAGGGTGGGAGCCATACCTATTGTGTTACAGAACAACAGACAATATTACAGGGAGACTTGTTCATTGTCAACGTTTCTGTGTAGGAGAGAAGGCTTCATTTAAACCGAAATTGCTCCTTCCAGATTCTTACTGGTTGCAACACAAATGGAGTTAAAGTTTAGATGTGCGTTACTCCATTTAATACTTAATTGAAATGGTTGAATTTATAAAATAACTGGAGACCATTTCCTTAACGGTTTTCATACAAATGAAAAGGGACATGATATTCGTCGTCAGCCTTCAAGCAAGTTCATTTTCCTTCTAGTAAAAGCAGAAGTGATTACAATAGCAAGTGACTCGAAGCTTTTTAAACTGTTGTCACAGTAGAACAGTTTACGGTAGTGTAGCTAAACAACTTATTTCAGGCTTGGCAAAAAGTCATTCCAATGATGGAACTTATATGCCTTCAGCAAGGAATATAAAGGTTTGCGCTTGTCTCCCACTTGGTACGGAATTTCTATATAGAATACCATTAGTTTCATTGGGTCTTAAGCTATAGGATGAGATGGACCGGAGATGGTCGACTCTCAGCTCATTTAGGATTCGAGACCATGCTCCACGCTCGTGGATCGAGAGTACGTGATTTCACTTTTGAAATGGAAATGCTTTTAGAGTTTCATTTCGCTTTTCGGGGGGATCCTCTGGAAGAGAGCATTTCCTTTTCGAACTGTTTAAGAATGAATAGGCCTTTCTGCAGAGGCACGTCGCAGGATAGAAAAAAATATTCACGATTATATAAAAAATTTCTTTCAACTAAAAGATCTAAAGGAGGAAATGCACAGTAGCGAATTTCTTTGAGAAGGATTGCTTTTTTGGAGGAGAAAACCAATCATGTTAGGTGATGTTATGTTCAAACATTTTGGGCTCTGGTCCCGAGTCTGGGTTCCATCCACCTACAAGAGTGGAATGGAATGGAAGAGACAAGACATTTTACCATACGTGTATTGACGATAATCAAATATAAATGAGGGGGAATTGAGAGAGAATTAAGTAAACTCTTGTTTACTATTAAATTATTAATTTAAGACATTTCAAACCTTTCAACATATTTAAATGTTTGAAACGTGACAAGTTCTGGAAAAGAATTTGGTTTGGCTTGCCAAGTATAAAATTTGATTTGATGAATTTTGAAGAGAATTATTTTAAAAATTGAAATTGCGAAAAGAAGGAATCGTTATATACTTAGCTATTAAAGATGCGAATTTAATTTGCGGTAAAGAGGTGAACATTCAACTTTCACAGATTTCGGTTTTGATCCGATTAAAGTTTTGCAATTATGGTGAGTACATCTAGCTCACACGAAGTTGGCGAAAACGATCATCAACTCCTCTCTCGTACGTGATTACACGTACATATTATTGCAATTCTTTCAACGGCTCACCTTGGAAGGTCGTTGAGCAATGCGAGCATTATAATAAAAGGAGAGCTGACCAAAAAGGAAAACTTTTTGGGGGTGAGTGCAACATCACAGTTATGAGCCTACGAGAAACTCGACCAGTGACCAGCTTATTTTTTCCTAGCTCCAACTTCAACTTGACTTGAATGGGATGATCAACATCAACAAAAGATGAGTAGGTTCTGGTAGAACAACTACGGCCGTTTGGCACTGGACCTGAATGTTAACCAGGTTTACACTTAACTCCCCATTTGATATTCTCCTCTCGCCTCCAAAATCAACGGGAGTTGAAGCTGAAGGTAAGGAACTACTCTTTTGAGCCGTGTGCCAACGAAAGTTTATTGTGTGCGGGTTGCACACACGGCCCACGAGTAGACTGGGGAAATGCCTGATAAGAATAAAATGCCATGAAATAAAAGCATGTACACAATTCCCTTCAATAAACATGAACAATTGGGAAGGAAAGGAGTCAGTGAGTCAAGAGAAAAGTATTATGCATGTCTACATGTGACGAAAATGATGATGACGATTGCAATTGTAAGAAATTTCCTATCGGTAAAATAAGTGCATTAACACTAGACGAGTTTTTTGTATGCGGAGCATAACCAACTGCAGTTTAGTGCACTCCATTCACTTTCTTTGGATTTTACAAATATTTTTTATCTGTTTATTACGACCGTGATATGTGAGTAAACAAGGGACGTGCAATTTCAAATCGCAATTTACGTGATCCCTATACTTTCTTTTACCTTAGACAAAAAAAATTGTGATGATGATGATGATTCATTTAAATACGAATGTCATCCGGCTGGATCACGTACCAGAAATAATTTAAAGTACGTCCACGTACAAGTCACAACTCGTATGATTTATCGGAGAGCGACAGTATAAATCGTTGTAAAGTGATATGATGCAGATTTGTTCAATGACCGTCTTGAGTGGCACAGTTTGACTTGCAGTTTTTAATGCAATTGAAACCTTTTAGGTTGATTTATAACTCTTCTTAGTGTGCCGAAAGTGTGCAAATTTCTTAACTGTGGATGTAATTACTAGTTTGGATGAATTATAAGAGAGTACACGTCCCCACTCAACTACTGAAGAACTTTCTTACTAACGACATTATTTATTTGGTCAATATTTTTAACGGGGAAAAAGAAAGACAATAACTTTAAAAAATTTCTTTTAAGATGCCGAGTGAGTGTCAAGCAGAGCTTGTAATTCTTGAAAACCCTTTTTTGCGATAAAGCTTGTCTCACTTGATGAAAACAAATTGGGATTTCACACGCACCGCACCTCCACTTATCTTTGGGAGTTTAGGAACGGTTGTCGATTAAAAGGTGAATAAATTGCAGGTAGGAAAAAGGTTGAGCTATGAACCTGTCCACGGACTGCCAACTTTGTGCGAATCGATTTTAGGCTACTTTATCCTCCTTTACAAGCATGTCATGTAGAAGGAAAGGGCACAAGCGTTTTAAATTGCCCAAAACAGATAATTTCACTAACTGTATTATGATAAAATGATTTGTTTCTTTTTGAGATTAAAGTCAAAGATATGATAATACTAATGGCTCCCCAGTTTCAATGAAATTCGCAAAAGGTATAAAGCTAATGACTAGTGCCAATCCGCCATTGGGGTGGCATTCCATCAACTTTCTCCATTTAGACAAGTCTGCAACTGACTTCTCAGCTAGACACACGTCAATCCCAAATGATTTTGCAATAAATATTTTCAGAATGTAGCTAAAAGGCAAAACCTTCAAAAAATTAACAGTAACTAGATTCCAGTTTCAACTAGAACCATAATAATTACAATCAGTAGATAACGCATCAGACACAGTCGTTTGCAATTGCGATATGAATTGAGATGACTACATTATCTTGACCTTCTTATCCAACTTAACTGAAATAAATCTGTCATAAGCCAAGAACGTGAACAAGTGAAACAGCGAAGGTTCACCTGTTACAATCTTTTAGAAAAGTAGAGTAGGACCAGTAGCAAATTCAGTAGCATTTGGTTAGCTGTTAGCTCAGGCTCTAGGTACATATTAATATTCAGTTAAGTATTACGGTAAATTAACATTTTACAATTAAATGCGTGTACAAAAAGTAAACTGGATCGAACAAAGATCACTTGGAGCTGTTGTATGAAATGATGTCTAAAAGATTATTCAGTTACATTATTTTAATTTTGAAAGGATTGAAATATTATTGTAGGAGAATTTTGCCATATTAAAATCGCATGAAAACACCCATCTTGTGTAAATACCTCCTGACAAATCATAATGATTAGGTTAAAACTTTTACTGAACTTCCCCTTCTTCATGTCAGATTTGATTTGAGTTTGTGGGCAGAGAAATCAACAGAAATGTTTTACTCCTGATTTCTGTTATCAGTGATCAAGATTGTAACAAATATTTAAAATGATGGCAACTTTTTCTGCATCCTTTCAACTTCTCATTTCCTCTGTGAGGTAAAAGAATAATAAGTTCAATGTTCAATACATGAGTCTGGCGTTGCCACAATGAAATAACATGCCCTTGGGCAGGGGCAATTTGAGGCAGGGCAGGTGGGAATAGGAATGCTTTTGCTACAAACCTTGCTCCTCTTCGTTTTCAGGTTTTTCTTCGGAATAAAATTTCAAGTTGTGTTCTTTTGTGCGGACTGCAAAATGAAAAAAAAACGACAAACATGTGCACAAAATACTTGTGACTGTGGTTGTTTCGTTGCAAAATACATTCTTTCGGAGAGGTGGGAACCTTTTAAAAGAATAATTGTGTTTGCAAGAATTGAATTTAATAAGCGAGGTTTGCACCTCGCGGTGATAGATTAATTACTTCAACTCCTCACCACTTAGTTTGTTCATTGGTCTCTCCCGCTCATCTTTTTCTATAGGAGATAAGCATAAAAGATTGTTTGATAAGGAATTTCTCAATAGAAGTACTCAACTTCTCTCTCCCTCTCAATATTTTCGTAGTTTTCGACAAGCATCCGACATGAAGCGAAAAATCTCGTTCTGCAGTGGAGGAAGAACCTCCTCTAAATAATGAGGTTGAGCGCTTCGTCCTCGGCTCCTGCTTCCACCACGATCCTTTAAGCTCGTATATCTTAACAAGGATCGGTTTCGTGTCATGTCCGTGTCAAGATAAGTAATACCCTTTTGTAACCGAAGACAAAACCTGCAATTGCAATATAGTTGATATTTCTTAAACCTTTCAACCAACAACTTATACTCCTCCTCAAGTTCCGTTTCTCAAGCTTATCACCAGATAATAGATAAATAATACATTTGCTAATTGCAAATCATGAAAATGAAATGTATACTTTTGTAATTATATTCAAGCCATGTGTGCCCCACATCGGAATCAGAGAAAAAGGTGAAATAGGGAAGTGATTGAATACCTATTCATACCCGTTACATTGACCAATATTGATTTGTTTTTGTTGTGAATCGACAACATGTCAAAGGTGGAAGTAAGCTTTACTTCATAACAAAATTATGAGATTTAAACAAAGATTAGCTTGCTATCATTTTACTCATCCCGATGAGAGAGCTTTGAAACACACGTATTATTAGATTGCGTGTGGGAGATTCAAGAAATGAGTTATTATCAAGTCGGATTATGCACGAGAGGATATATTGCTTTACAGATGAGATTCTGCGGTGGCTGTGTCTTGCACTCAACAAATTCGTTGAGGAAACGCTTGATTTTTTTGGTATAATAATTCATTGGGATAGGAATCATCAAGTTGAAAACTGGTAGAGTTTATCACGGCAGTTGTGGAAGGGAAGGGTAAAAAATTAGAAAGCACTTTGTTTTAATAGAGAAAGAAAAGTGATCAATGAAGGAATTCAGACAATGTTGAATTTAACTTGCTATCCCGCATGAAATGTTGTGTGTTCCCTTTTAGATAATTTGCGAGCTCTACCCCCATCAATAAAATGATAAAGCGGTGTCCTCAAGTCGGTCATCTACAAACGCAATTGTTTCACGTTAATATTGCACTCGTCATGAAGCCATAATTTATAAAAGAGTAATAAATTGAGCGCAAAAACATAAAGGTAATTTCATCTTGAGCAAAAACGGTATCATTTTCATGTTTTTTTTTGTTCTGACAGACACATTTTTAATTTATATTAATAACCAGAACGGATCTGACCAAAACTAATGGTAGTAGTGAGAGGTAATACAGGCTTGAAATCAGTTGATGAGGAAGATCAGTGATACATGAAATGGGAGACTGAGAAAACACCATAATTTTTCATCTTATTAGCTTTTTACAAATCCTTTCCCTGATGCTACCTGCATGATATGTCTTGAGACTGAGAGATTTTTTGTTTGGCTATTCATTTGAAAGAAATGAGATGAGGTCACCAAATTTATATTCCCACCGTCATAAGTCATGCGAACAG
The DNA here is from genome assembly GCA_027743725.1 of Rambutsinella grinnellia. Classification (NCBI taxonomy): domain Eukaryota; kingdom Metazoa; phylum Arthropoda; class Collembola; order Entomobryomorpha; family Entomobryidae; genus Rambutsinella; species Rambutsinella grinnellia. The sequence goes on along the minus strand of JAHZMU010000575.1, from coordinate 6,029 downwards.
TTAGTGAGGCTGACAGTTCACTACCTATACTACAATGTAGAGAAAAGGGATGTAAACATTCAGAGGCTTGGCTTACACAGGCGAAAATTAAATGACGTGAAAAGCAAAGGGGAAAGATGCGTGCGTGCTTCTTCTTCTTCAAAACGTTTCCCTGTAATATCTTTGTAAATTGGAATGGTTGATTATTTGAAAGAAAAAGAAGCAATAATCCATACAACTCAACAATAACAGATGCTCAATTCTAATTCGTTTTTAACAAAGTAAGCAAAAAATTGCAATGCAACAACTTTTCTCTCTCCCAAACGAGAATAAAAATGATCATGAATGAATTATTAAAGCGATTTTCACAAAAGCGTTATCGCAATCAGTAGAGAAAAGTCGCAGTTTCTCCTCTACTCCTTCCGAGAACAAGTACCTTTGGTTGGTGGACAACGTAATAAAAATTTGTTCTTTTTTTCTTCATCAGCACCGCTTCCTCTTTCCTTCAGAGATAAGCCATAACAATAATCATAATACTGTGAATGTGGGTGAGTTTCTCAGTTCGGAATAATTTTATGAGATCTACATGCATATGATTATAATAAAATGAGCAGATGATACCTTCCCCTCTTAAGGTTGATGATGTCATTTTCTTATAACTATGTATGTAAATAAGACTAGCCATAATTATCATAATGTTAATTTACTCACTCACTAGTCTATAAAGTTTTTTTTGCTTATAGTGAGGCAAAAAACTAGCNACATGCATATGATTATAATAAAATGAGCAGATGATACCTTCCCCTCTTAAGGTTGATGATGTCATTTTCTTATAACTATGTATGTAAATAAGACTAGCCATAATTATCATAATGTTAATTTACTCACTCACTAGTCTATAAAGTTTTTTTTGCTTATAGCGAGGCAAAAAAAACTAGCCAGAACTGAAAAGGAGAACTAGTTCGGCTGCATTTTTATACAGGGTTTCCCCTCTTTTTTTCGAACCTATTAATGAGAGACTCAAAGTAAAAATTGACGTGAGGAAGTGTACCATTAATAAAGTAGGGAAATTAAGATATTCTCTTGTATCGTTTCAAATTATTTATTTAACAATAGCTTTCAGTCTATGATATGACCAGTAATGAAAATCGTGTGCAGGAGACCATCACATAGATATTTTATGTCTTAAAAGCTGGTAAAATGCATTACGTATAAATTACAAACTCATGTTTTTCGCCAAAATTAAATTTTAATTTGATTCGCAAAGTAAAATATTATCTTTAAGAGTTTAATTTCAATAAATGCACTCTTTTACTTGAGTTCATGTCAAAAACTGAAAGGTAACCTATGCCATTAAAAGGATCATGAGGTCTTTCTTGAAATAGCTAATAAGCTATTTAATACTCGAGTTCAGAGATGAAACCATCATATTAACAAAGCCACCATCAGTCTAGGAATTTCTAGAGACATCTCTAAAAGTACAGGAGAACAGGAGCGGTAATGAGCCCGTGAGCATTTAGGCTTTAAACGTTCATTATGTAGAAAAAGAGACGCGTAGATGAGAGTCAGTCCGGCTTTTCTTCTTTCTTGATTATGATCGTTATGATACCATCATTAATTCTTATTTCGTTATCTTTTCTCCACATCTACCGTCCGTCATGGTCATCAAGAGGTTGATGAAGATGAGCTAAAGTGCTTTATTATCGTTAGTTTCATTATACACTGATGGTTATAGCTTTAGGGTTGTTTTTTCAACTTTGTGGAAATCCTCTCTTGTGCACTTGTGATATGGACAGGTTTACTTAAACCTTGACGGAGTGACTAATGTTTCTTTACTGTTGTTGATGTTGACTACTGTCAGTCACAGGAGCCGAACCAGCTGGCTGTCTTAAGAGAGAAAAGCGTTTTTGGCTATTTTGATCTTTATCTGGACTCACTTGATCACTTGATCAGTTATTGCAGCCGTCATCTGATTAACCGTGCTTACCCGTTGTTTGTTAAGTCTTTTGACGTATGGCAGTCGTGTTGGTGGTTAATGGGATTTGTGACTTTTACAAAGTTGAGAGGCAACAATGATCAGGGGATAGCGGTTTTTCATGTAAGCTCTTTACTCATGTGGGAGTCCATTTAGGTAAGGAGAGTAGCAGGTCATTGTACAATTTGATTTTACTGCGGGTTGAAATGGCTGGAATCTCTCAATTGCTTTAAAAGCAATGTTTTTGTATAATTGCTCCCTCAAAAAGTTGACTTTTTAAACTTACACAATTTACACTGATGTGGACTTTGATGAGGATATGCTTTTTTGACATTGAGATATTTTACGTAAAGCTCTTTTGCTTAATAAACCTGAATTTTAATCCGCCCCGAGCAGGTTTCACAAACAATTAATGCTCATCATCCTAATTAATCCTTCTAATTAGCACAAAACGGTTTGCATCTTTTTGCTTAATTCGAAATGCAAAAAATATACTGAAAATGAGTTGATTATTGCAATCAATGAGCAAAGCAAATAATAATCATCAGCATTTTTTGCATTTTTGAATGCATCTTCCTCCTCTTTGAATTCTTCTCTAATTTATGGCAATTTATTAATCTTTTCATTGCATTTCTTCTCACTGCTCTCATTTAGAAGTGTGAGTTTACGAGCTCATTTCGGTGAAAAAATGAGCCCGACTCTAGTAATAAAAATGTCAATGCGGCCAATGAAAATTGAAGAGCTGAAGGCATCCTTCAAATTAAAATCCAGCTCGTTCCCCATTACAAAGTACTTTATGACCTTGTGGAAAATTCAGTTAAAGAATAAGTAGTTTGTTACGAGTGAATAATATGAGGTATGCAAAGTAATTTCACGTAATGCATTTTTACAGCCACTCAACAACACTAGATGAAGGAAATAAAGCAGGAGTTTTACGAGCTCATTTCGGTGAAAAAATGAGCCCGACTCTAGTAATAAAAATGTCAATGCGGCCAATGAAATTGAAGAGCTGAGGGCATCCTTCAAATTAAAATCCAGCTCGTTCCCATTACAAAGTACTTTATGACCTTGTGGAAAATTCACTTTAAAGAATAAGTAGTTTGTTACGAGTGAATAATATGAGGTATGCAAAGTAATTTCACGTAATGCATTTTTACAGCCACTCAACAACACTAGATGAAGGAAATAAAGCAGGAGATGAGCTACGAGGAATACGTCATAATAAATTGCATTTGTTTTTGTAGGAACTAGCACCTACTTGGGAAAAGCTGTAGAAAAGCTGCAGCTATTGCACATATTCAAGAAAACCACATTTCTCTTTATACTTTTCAAATGCGCTTTTCCCTTCTACTGAATTATTATTATAGGTATTTTGCCCATCCCAAATATTATTAAAAAAGTATTGTTGAGTTTATGGTTTCATTTTGTTGGGGAAAAGGAGTAAAAAGTGGTCATCATCATGAGGTGCCTGCTCAGGGACAGCCAGTCAGCAGCAACTTAAGACGAAATGAAATGTGAAGCTCTGTATGCTTCCTACAATGAAATTATATTTATTATTATCACCACTTACTCTCTTTAAAAGATGAGGGAAATGTTTTCCTGATTTTATAAAGCCCAGGGAGCAAAGTCATTTTCATAAATTAGGCAATGCTCACATCATACATTACCTACCCCAGAGCTGTATCTAAAAAGTTTGAGGTTTTTCAGTGTTTATATTGCAAAATTGTAGTGAAAATATTGATGAAATTGCAGAGACGAGAAAAATACTATAATGCGCTATCCTTATCACGAGTAATTCACAACATGCATTATATTTTATTTAAAACTCAGAAAAATCTCCAAACAAGACTCTGCCTTTCATTCTCCTTTTTTTAACTCAACAAATAAACGATTTGTGATAGCATTGTTTTCAAACAGTAATAATGTCAAGTAGCCCAGGTGGTAGTTGCCCGTTTTTTATTGGACGGTGTGGCTGCATAATGTCACTTTGTTTTAGAGTTTGACAGTCGGTTGACTCCTGCATTGTTAGTCTTGCAATCAGTAGCTCAAGTTCAATAAAGGTACACGCACTTGGCTCAAGTTCAACATAAACTCAACAAGCGACAAGCTCACGTCATAGGTAGTGATTGTGATTGCTTTTCTTTCACTAGAATTTGTCCTCAAACGAAAACCAACAGACCTTATGTATATTCATGTGGTTTTTTTACTACCATCCGAGTATAAATATAGAAGACAATGGTTAATAATAAGTAACAGTGTCTTTTTGACAGTATCGCATTTCTATACGCAATTAGCCACCTTTTCCCCAACAAGTTTTCCTCACGTCAATATCGAAACCGGGAGCCGGTCCCAGTCTCAATATATAAGGAAGCTACTGGGATTCAGTAAAAACTTTATTAGAACAATGCCACTGCTGAAATTTATAATTTGACATTTGACATAAAATCAATTGAAAAGAAAACGCAGGAGCCAGAGTACATCTGCTGCTGTACGTTTACCCTGTGCATGTGTTTCATAGACGAGACGACGCTCTGAGACGAGATCTATTCTTATCTTTGAAACTTCATAAAGTCATCGCTCCACCATTGAAATTTGCCATTTGAAAATGATGCAACGCAGCAGCAGCTTTCATCTTGGTTGACAATAGAAGTGGGAATAAGAATTATCTAGTATTGACATTTTACATTTTTCTAGTTTTTGTACAGCGCATTGCGTGTGACTCGTTAGAGTTATCACTTGAGGAGAAACATGAAGGGTTTTCTTGTGCCTTTCACTCTTCAAATATTTGTCCGGTGTGATTTAAATTGAGATATTTTGTTTCGTGTTCAAGTTTTGGACTGACACGCATGCATGAGATTTTATATTGTAGAGTAGCCTTCGTGAAAAGAGGTGATTAAAAAAGTTGAATGCGGAATTTACTTGGAATTCGCTAAATTTAAATAGTTGCCCGTTATTTACAATGAAGATTAAAGAATTTTCAACCCTTTAGACTTTGGTAATTAAGCAAATCCTTTCTCCTGATTTCACACCAGATTAACCCTTTCTTTGGGTAAAGTAGCTCTTGTCCTTTCAGAAACGAGGGATCACTTTTGAATGGTTTGAGTTCAAATTTCACGAATTCCTTGAAGCTTTTTAACCTTTTTGAAAAGTAAATTGGAAATCGGATATGTCTGGGCAAATGGTATCATCGCCACCATCATAATCGTTGTATTATGAAAGGCTTCTGAATGAAGATATAATCTTGTGGAAGCCCTTTTCCAATCTCCTTTTGACAATGAATTCATTCTTTTCTTCTCCGCTAAAGAATGAATGAGTTGTAAGGGTGAATGTGTAATCCTATTTTAAGTGTGATAAAGTATAAAAGCTTATTTACCATTAGACGCCTTATCCTGCTGGGATATCGTGATCAATTGAAATACTCTGTGAAATATAAACCGCAAATGGACACAACCAATCGTAAGGCTGTAATATGAAATTGACTGTTTAGTAGCCTGGAGGCAATTCCTACGATGAAGATGAAACAATTAGAGTAAGCTAAACTCTGTGTAGATAATACCAGTCAAGTTTTAATTATTCTCCAAAAAATATTCTAGCCCTAGATATTTAGAAGAAATTGTCAATTTCCCTACACATAAATAAATGTGACAATTCTCTGGAGACCCACTGATCAGAAAGTCGAAAGCTAATAAAATACCCTCGATATATTTTTCTTCCGAAAAAACACCAGTGTTATCCATAACCACTGCATGTAGCACTAGAAAGGAGAAAAGATAAGGCAAAAGGGATGAAAAATTTGTCAGAAAATGTGACTGCCACAAATAACATGCGTAAAATATCATCTCATGCTGGCTTTTCTCCTCTCTCTCGCAAGTAATATTTTTTCTCTCAAGTAAAATGGATTGCTGCCGGTGGGCATTTTCCAAAATGTATTTACGTACATCATAGCATGTGCAGAGACTTGTCGGAAATCATATTGAAAAATTTAGAAATAGCTTCAACTCATATTTTATTTCCACTTTTGCTCCGAGTATTTTGTCTTTTTATCGTCAGACTTTTTCCCGAGCAAAGTGCTTGG
>JAHZMU010000574.1:0-29514 GCA_027743725.1 Rambutsinella grinnellia | reverse complement strand
ACCATTTTTTGGTAGATTTCTTCCACCACCACCGGCTTTTGTCTGTGAGCATATGTTTCACCTGATTTTTCACAAGGGCACACGCATACATTCACTACTTGTTTTACACAAGGACAGGAAACAGTTTCCCTTTTCACTTATTATTTTCTCCTTTACAGCCACCAAAACATAATAGAAAATCATCATACTTTTCGCTCTGGTTAGGCATTCACATCAATATCAATCAACATGTTCTCAAGCGACAGGTGAAGTGGGAGAGACAATATGGACGTAGCACATACCAAGTCCCTTAATCACTATTATACAATTATTTTTCATACATGACTAATCTAAAAAGCCAAGCCACATGTGCTATTCCGTGATTTACCAATTTTTTAAAACATTTCACATATTGTTCTCTACAAATAATTCGTCAAACCCAAATTACTAATCGGATAGACATTTCTTTCCGATAGAAGAATGAGGAAGCCATCCAGAAGTGTATTATCATCATCATCACAAGAAAAATATGATTATCATCATAGCGGTCGTAGAAGATGAGAATGATGCTGATTTTTTACTGGTCTTGTTGTTCCATATGAATCAGCAATAATCAAAATATCACTTTCTGCCTTTTTTGATATGGGAAAGGGAGAGGAACATCAAAGTGGATATGTTTAAGAAACATCTGCTCCGTTTTTTCTTCCCCGGGTATAGTCCACTGAAGCGTATTGAGTGATTGAAAATATGATTTTTACCCTTGTTCCATCCTCCTCACTTTTTGATGGGGCCAGATCCCCTTTTGTGTATGTGGTTCTATCCCTTTTATCAGAGATCATAACTAAAAAGACGAGATTGAAAACAAGCCACTCTTATCCCAACAAGGAACAATCCGATTTTCCTAATTTATTGTTGTTGTACTCGCTGTGAAAGTCATAAACCCGGTATTAATTTAATTATCAGGAGAGAGTAAATAAAATGTAATGATTTTTATCTTAAATGTATAACGTGATGTTATCTATTTGGGAATTGTTAAAATGCCAATATCTATTGGCATTTTTAAAAAGGAAATATATTGTTTTATGTGGACGCGTCCGGTTTATTTTTGGTAAATCACCCTCAGCGGTTACTCTAAAGATATAGAAAAAAGCAAAACGATACACTTCCTGTCAATACCACTTTTCATACAGTTCCGGTTTGGCATTATTTGTGTATTTTCTCAAGGGATGGTATTTTACAAGAAAAAATCATAACGACGACCTGTGGGAAACAATCATCTATTGTGTTCAGCTTTTGACACAAGTTTTTACCAATACAATTCCTGGAATGATGAGCGGTTGAGCTTTAACCTCCTGATTATTTTCTACCTTCCTCATATTATCCTATTAGCTCGTGCGTAAAAGCATATATTTTTTTGACCTGTATCAATATTCGAGGAAGGAGATTGTTTTATGCGATAAAATATTATTGGTAAGAAAGGGGGAAATTACGCTAGTAATGGTTCCTAATTGTTATTGCTTTGTTGAAATTCTCACAATCACAATGCAGTCCAATGTGGATGGGAAAGCTGGAAAAAAACTTGATTGAAATACTTCCTGCCTTTGACATGCGTGACATTCACATGAAGCATTTTTTCGGAGACAATATCCTACTATTTTGCTCTTTTACCCCAATCCCGGAAATGAAATCACAAGACTTTTTCTCCTCTCATAATTCCAATGATATGGTTAAAAAGGCTTTGTTTGTTTTGTGCTTTGTAGTCGTATGACTAAGGTTTTCTTTCATAGAGAAAAAGTTTCATTGATATTGTTTTATATTCGGATTGAAAGCGTAAAATAACGGATTAGTGCGGTTACCATATGTCACTTGGATAAATTTTATCCGCTTTTATTCCATAGAAAAAATAATGCTTGGATTTCGCTCTACAAATTTCTACTTTTAAGACTCTCTTCCAAAGCTTGAAACATTTTATTATTTTGCAAGCAAGTAAACCACGTGGGAAAAACTGGATGCATGACAGTTGACACTCATGACCTGATATACGACTGCTTAAAATGAAAATCATCATTATCAAATTTTGCGTGATTGAAATATCCCATTGACCGTGAGATATAAAAAGTTTCCTACTTGATACAGAAAAACTATGAAATCCCATTAATTGTTTTGTTATAATTTAACAAAGATGTATCCGTCAATTTACCACTTAGCAGCACAACGCATATGCACGTGCTGAGGAAACATTTTTTGATTAGGGTGCAGCCGCTCGGTGTGTGTGCAAATCGTAGACGGTTGTGATTTACATTCATCTCACTTATAANGTTATAATTTAACAAAGATGTATCCGTCAATTTACCACTTAGCAGCACAACGCATATGCACGTGCTGAGGAAACATTTTTTGATTAGGGTGCAGCCGCTCGGTGTGTGTGCAAATCGTAGACGGTTGTGATTTACATTCATCTCACTTATAACTGGATAAACGGATGGGAAGGGCGAGTGCGGTCTCCACACTTGACGCATGCAAATATAAGTGAAGTGTCCGCCAGTTCATTTAATCCGTATGAAATCATTGGGCAAGTGTAATCTCTTGTGTTAAATGATCATGTTAAAATTTCCGGTGATGTTTACATGCAACGTTGAAAAATACATATTCAAACTGAATCTTATAGGGAAGAAATTGGAGGGAGAAGTGACGGTCAACTTGTGCACAGTATTGACTTGTGTAGAAGGACATAAAGGAGAAAGTCAATTTTAGAAGCAATTTAGACTAAAGGTCCATTTCTAGCTTTAGTACCGAAGGAGAGAAAGAGAAACGCATGAGGGAAATATTGTTAACAATTTCCCTTCCTCGGGAAGGTACTTCTATCACTTGGAAAACGTAATAACCTGTTTTTACTAGGAGCTCACAGGTCTCAAACAACAAAATAACATACCATTATACTCTTTATTGCCTATTTTTTCCTCGATCGTTTTCCCTCTCTCCTTCTAACTCATTCCCATTTTTATCTATTTCCCAGCTATTTACTCGGGGAGAGGGAAAAATCTTGGAGAGAAATGGCCAAACATGATATCATCATCGATTGTCTACAAATCTACAAAAATATTTCGATAGTGTCCAAAAGAGAGAATTTTTTTTAACATTTCAACTGATACAGAATCTGAAAGAGGAAAGAATCCTTTTAATATATTACGAAGGAAATCTCACCCTCACCTCCTCAAAAAGATTTTCTTTGGGTAATGTCACCTAGTGGAAGTGCTCAGTGTTAACTGACAAGAGAGGTAGTAACTTCAGCTCACTTCAACTGTGAAGGAGCTCCCTTCGCATGTGAGTTTTTAAAGTTTCTTACCCACAAGTTGGGTAAGACCTTTTAAGAAATCAAAAGGCATGTTTTAAAGAAGCATCTTTGTTCTTCCCTTTGTCTTTATCAAACCAGTCACTCTATCCGTCAACTGGAAAAGAAACGAGCCAATTTTCACCAGCAAACAAAACATTCTTATTACTAGTCTGGACAAGAGAAAAGGGTATAACACTTTCCACATTCCCTTTTCATATATAAAGCTATTGCGGATACTCCGTTTGCCTACCAAATAGACTGAAATGATTACTGTTTAGACAGCGTAAAAGCTACTTGCGTTTTTGAGCATATCAGTTTGAGAGAAAGGTGCACACTCCGTTTCAAAACATTTCACCTATTATTACAAACAATAGGGATAGTACTTGCTTAATGCTTTCTTCCCTTCTCACTCTCACTCGCTCATTCAACGGCTTTGTTAACTAAGGAAATTCCACGCTTTCCCCCAAAAAATCGAGATGGATTCTACGTCGAGGAAGAATAAATAGATGGAAACCATGATAAAATTATAAAAAAAACTAGTCTGTGAGTGAATGAATGGCGGTGATGGCTATTTCTCGCTTCGCCTTTCTTATTCTGACTGTTCTTTTCCCTTTTCTCTTTTAGCCTTTTATTTCCTGAGAATATAGGAACTCATCTGGGACTTCAGGGTACGGACAACCGACATGCAGAAACACGTCAAGATAATATACATTTCTTCCTCTTTTCTAACTCCTCTTCCATCTTTATACTGTTCCTCGTACAAGAGAAAAATGACGAAATATAAGATTGTTCGCTTATTTCCCTCTGAAATGGGGAGTAGAGAGAAATGTGGATTTGTAAATACTCTCTCTGAAGACCGATTTTCCTTCTCTTGTCCAATATTATGAGTAGGGATGATGAGATCATCCGCGCTTTACTTATTACCTTGGCAATACCTTCTTTAAGTGGGAGCAAGTCATATGAAAATATCTTAGGGATCTTCGTATATTATATGATCTGGATTAATGCATTTTTCTAACCGGCCTTTGCAACTCGACATGCGAGAAAGGGAATAAGAGTGATAGGATTTAATATTAAGATAAAAGCATAAACCTTTCTCCAATGGATACCCTTTGCATTGGATATAAAGAGAGAGGTTTTTTCCTGCATCCATCCAAAATATCCGTATTTCCCATGCCACAACTAAACTGACAATTGTGAAAAAAGCTGAGAAATTAAAGCCCCAGTAGATGCACCCTCACTCAACTCTGTCAGCGTAAATGGGGATTTATCTTCTCTGGATTAGATTAAATAAGCGATTTTCATTGCCGCACACAGACTATCATATAGTTATCCCATTATTTATATAGATTTGGAGGAGAAAGAGTAGTAAACAATGGGAGAGTGGGATGGTAGAGAGAGAGAGGATTGGATAATATTAGGAAATCTTTGTCTGAAGCATGTCCTCTGCGTTTCTATTATTGGAAATAAATGATAACTTTTGTAGCAAGATGAGTAGAAGGGTGTGTGGAAGAATGTTTCCCAAAATGTGTAAATGGGATGATTCTCTGTAGTGTAGCTTTGTTGGCAGTCTGAGAGCATATTATTGATAATACAATATCTTGTTTTCTTGGTGAAAAAACATTTTTATGTTGACTTGTTTCTCTTCTCTCTCTCTATTCTCGAGTATGATGCTATTACTTGCTTTATTTTCCCATCCAAGTCGTATCCCTCTCGATCTCGTTTTCCTTTACAATTTCTTGTTTTCACTTCACTTGACTGGGATCCTCAATTTTATGAAGAAATTTGTGCAATATGTGGGAAATAAGAGTGGTCTAATGCGGAAAATAATGTGTTTTGTTATGGCATTGAAAAAGGGAAATTGCTTTGTTACATTGCATTGAATTGCATCTTGAGCCATAGTGGAGACTGGTGGAGTGAGATGAGGCGAGATGAGAAAAACTCTTATTCTCCTACTGGTTATTGCTGACAAAGCCATCGAAAAAATATATGATGATGATGAGGAGTAGGATGAGATTGTGTTAGCTCCCATTCCCGGGTCCCTTCTTTTCAAAATTGGAGAAATGAAAACAAAGAATTGTTACATTAGTTTCGGAGAGGTAGGATTGAGTAGAGGGAAAAAAAGGAGAGGAAAACGGGTATATTTTTCTGGTGCAATAATAGGAACAAGTGAATCTCATATGGCTTCTTAACAATCTTTTTCTTGCCTTTATCTTTGTGTTCCCTTTTCACATGATGTTTATTTTTATGTCTACTTTCTATTCCACTACACACTCCTCCCCATTACTCACTTTCTACACACTCTATCCCTTTCCTTAAAGGGAGGCGGACAAAACAACAAAAATATTTTCTCCGGCATTCATTCACGTACGATTTCGATGTGCAGCGAGAGTTAAGAGGGAGCCAAAGGAGAGAAAGGAAAGATGGAATTTATGGAGGCTGAGGAAATAAAACGAGTCAGTTTGGTACGTGAGTGGGAGAAAAGTGTTATTCAATGGGAGACACACGAACGAGTCACTTTGTTTTCTCCTTTGTCTCTTGCTCACAGAATTGCTCCCTGGTAAACATGAAATAGAGAAGCCCTTAGTTCCACTATTTCACGAGCAAAATAGTGTGATATAATAATATCGTAATAACATTTTTTCTTCTCTCCTTCCGCCCATAAGAAGTCAACTATCGCCATTTTCACCAACAATACAAGTCATTTGTTTTCTCTGCGAGGAGGAATAGATATTGTGGGTCTGGGACCTCTTACCTCCTCTTTCCCTCTACATTCAACACAGCACCGAGTGGCTGTTAATCCCTCTTGATCTTTTTTATCTATTTATTCTACAGTTATTCCTTTCCTATTAGTATTCCCTGAAAAATGTTGTCGTCTTCGCAATCGCTTCCAGAAACACTGACTAGTCTTTATTTACCTCATTACATTCGTAGTAAATTAGAAACGTGCAGGTGTAAAGAGATAAAAATATCTCTCAAGTCAAGTAAAAGCCAATATTATTCATTTTGCTAAGTACATCTTTACAAATAAATATTTAATAATTAGAGACAAAAATTAAAATTTGCTTGCATCTCTTGAAAACCCCCAGCTTTTATTGCGTGCAGAGTATTCAAGCTTTAAAAATATTAGTTTAAGCAGAAGCTCTCTGTTTCTGCCTCATTTTTTACCCAATCCAGTCAACAACGTAATAATAATACCCCTTTCGTGAACGAGCTGGAGAGACAGGAAGAGCTTGAGAGTTGAAAAAAATGAGATAGATATGCGAACCGCAAGCATGTGGCAATCAGATTAGTAACCCCATCGAACCTGTCTCTTTACACCTGCATGTTTGCATGCCACATTATTCCTCTTACTTATGCAGTGGTGGTTCTATAGCCGCTCCAAGTTCCAACCTCCCTCTCTCCACCACTCTCTGCTTCATTTAAAGCATGAATGATATGGACTTGTTATTGGAAAGTATTCCTTAATTTTCATAATGCCCACTTGGCAAACCACCCGCAAAAGACTTAGAAAAAGCTTACCCTTTTCCTTCCTTCCAATTCATTTGCTCATCACCATCATCATTATGAGTTTTTCCGGGGCTGTGTTGTGTGCCGTATGAATCGATTATGGAGAATAAAACCCCACCGGTTCAACCGGCAGTGGTCGTCCGCCCAATGTGCTTATTCATGTCAGCTGGAAACTATGTACCAATATTATCTTTTCTAAACTCATCACAACAAGGATTTTTTTAGATGAGCCACTCCTGCTTTAAAACCGTTTCGTGCGTTTCGTGAAAATAGAAAAAAGACGATGATGATGATACTTTTGGAGAGTGGTCCCCCTTTTTTCTTTCACTTCCTTTCTTCCTCCGCGCTCTCTCTCTCTCTCTCCTTCCAAGTTTTACTAGCTTTTGTTTGCCCTCATAATGAATGAAAAACCACAACAAAGCTATCATCGCATTATGAGAGCTTCACTTCCGATTATTTATCTACCTTTATTAGTGCCGGGAGAGTGGAAAAAAGAGAAAGAGGTGAACAGTTGGTTATCAGTGTTTTGCATCGGGGATTCTCAACATGCAAATTCCACCCATTTAAACAGGAACGAAAGCGAATGTTACAAGATTACTAGAAGCGTGTGCAGAGAAGCACCTTCCGACTTTGTCAAAAGTATTACATTTTTGTTTAAAAATAGTATAATTTTCAGTTTATAAGAGTGTTTCACTAGACAAACCTCCTCTCATGCGTCATTCGCTAAAGACTTGGTGATTCATAGTTGATCACGATACATTTGTGTGGAATTGACTCATCATTACTTATTAATGAAAAAATGAACATGTTTCATTAGCTGTAGGTGCATCTTTGCCAGAAACGAATACTTCTTTAAATATTTCCCGCACACAATCATTTCGATGCAAATGGAAACTTTTTAATATAATTTCATTAAACTTCTATCCCAATAAAACAATTAAATTTAGAATATTCCGTAATACCTGTAGGGAAGGAGGAGTATGTCCCACCGCGTAAAATAAACTGTTTACTTAAGTGTGTGTGGATGGGAGAGAGTTTTAAAAAATGAAAATTAGTTGGGCTGAGCTTGGAGGATGTAGAAAACCAGAAAAAAATTGAGCAACGTAGCGCACGCTATCCGGTCGGATTTCATGCTCTACTGCTTCGGCACGTGGCAACAAACGCTGTTGGCACATCACAAATGTAAAACAAAACCATCTCATTTATCCATTTTACTGATAGATTTCAAATAATTTTAATTTTTTCCACTAATCCGAAACTTTTGTAATCATTTCATAAAAATTGAGAAAATAATAGTTTGGATTTTGCTAATGTGAATAGTAAATTTTTGAAAGACGCACATGAATACTTTTAAATTTATGTAGCCAAGCCACCTTCTCTATAAAAAACTGACTCATCAATAATTACTCCAGTATTCATAAATGTTTTTCTGGCATTTCTCCTTTTCTGTGTGAGTAATAAAGCCAACGGAAACCGGAAAAGTGTTGTTAGGTAAGCAAGAGTGAAATGCAATGAGTGAAAGTCCATTTAACTGATAGATTTCAAATAATTTTAATTTTTTCCACTAATCCAAAACTTTTGTAATCATATTATAAAAAATTGAGAAAATAATAGTTTGGATTTTGCTAATGTGAATATAAAATTTTTGAAAGACGCACAAGAATACTCTTAAATTTATGTAGCCAAGCCACCTTCTCTAAAAAAAACTGACTCATCAATAATTACTCCAGTATTCATAAATGTTTTGCTGGCATTTCTCCTTTTCTGTGTGAGTAATAAAGCCAACGGAAACCGGAAAAGTGTTGTTAGGTAAGCAAGAGTGAAATGCAATGAGTGAAAGAAAGAGTCAGAAAAAGAACATCACTAGACAAATGCTTTACTCCCAAATTATTTTCCACAGCCTCTTTTCCCCAGCAAAACTCTAACAGGAAATATAATTTGGAAAAAAATCGACCGGATTCCATTAGAATATCGTTGGGAGTTCCTTCACAGCCTTTTATGACATACACCAGTGGGAATTTAAATTCAGGTTAAAATATTTCATTATTTAATACCCGTCACTATTCCTTCTTTCCATCCTTCTCAGTGAAAAAAAATACATCGTTATCGTTCTCTACAAAATACTTTATAAATTATAATAGAAGAGAAAACTTTTATTCCAGATAAACTTTGCGACAAATCTCTGACTAGTTTACTCTTGGCATATAAAAGTTTTTAATTTTTACAAACCTTTCCCCTCAGAAAGAAAACTCTTCAATTACAACCCGTAAGTAAATAAAACAAGTAATTATTGTGTACAAAAAATGTTCATGGATAAAAAGGGTAAAGTTGTTAACTCATCTTTAACCCTTTTTGTCCAAATTAAGTAAATAAAGTTATATGTTAAAAAGATATTATTATATTCTCGAGTGAAAGAAAAATTTAGAGTGAGAATAAGAAAATGAGAGTGTTTAACATGCATTCCTTCCATCTCCCAAATTTCTCATTTTTTAAACGAAAAAAAAACTCTACACTCCCCTGGCATTCCATGAGCCATGCTCAGCATGTCAAACAATTTTTCCCTTCTCGTTTTCACATTATTTTCTCCTCTCCGTCTCGTTCTTGAGTTCCATTCTCAACGGTAATGTTAAACAGTTGATTGGAGCACAAATAATTCTTTGACTTGCCACCAACTCGTTTCGCAAAAGAAAGGGAGAAGAAATGCTTATAAAGTGATGTTAAAGTATTGTACTAGTTGTTTTTCGTTAACTTTTATTTTTCTCCCTTGTTCGGCCATCAGAACGGGTATGGAAGTGTTCTCTGTGATATACATACATTATCTTGCCCGGTTCAACTAAACCAGGAGCTGTATAGGGGAATCTTCAGACACTTTACTTTTTTTTGAAAAAGAAGAGGATTGCATAAGGATAATGTGGGAAACCTGTAGAGAAATCAACTAATGAACCCCTTGAGCAATGAAAAATTCACTTGATGCCTTTTTTTACTAGAAAAAAGGAAAAAATGGTGAAGTACCTATTTCACACGGAGACGAAGAAGCCTTAACATGTACTCATAATAGTCAGTGTGTATAATACTTCATCGTATATTATGCCGAGGGAGAGGGAGAGAGAAGAAACTGAAAAGTGTATTCATTTCATTTTCTCTGTATAAAACCTTGTTTTCCACATTAGATTGGATATTATATCGCTAACAATGTAAACACTTTTTCTCCCTGGTTTTATCTTCTTAAGTCAAAGACGCGTCTACAAAGTGACTAGCTGGTTACGGACCAATGGTCTTCTCCTTTGGTTTTTTCCAACCATTAGAGGAAATTTCTGAGTGTTCCAATTGGATGCTATCGTGAAAAAATGTATAAATTTTAGATTAGACTATGAGCTATTTTGAGTATCCCGTCAAGTCTTTACTGCGACGTTGAGGTGGGATGGTCTTTTCAAAAGGAGGTATCAAGCCATGATACGATTTTTATAATAAACATTAAGATTTGTTCTAAAAGATTTGGGAGAAATTATTTGACATGCTTTAAGCTCAATACAAGCTATCCTAATTTGAGTTATATCGATAAAAACAAATCAGATGAGAAATATCAACCTTCAATTTCATTCCATTTTAACTGATTCGGAGAGAAGGAAAATAGATTTTGTTAAACTCGATAAATTGAATGAAGGGATTCTAAAGACATGCTTCTTATTGTATGGGATCAGAGATGGTCAAAAGGTCTTAATATTTTTGAGTTGAATGTCTGAACGAATTTGATAAGAAATTATTTCTCTTCCTCCATTACCTCCTGACCAATATGATAAATGACTTGAAAACCTGGAAACTCCCAAGGTGACGATGAAATGGTGGGCAAAAGTATTTGTGTGACATAGCATTAGTATGATTATTCGAGTTCTGAATGCTTCCACTACTCTAAACACAATCTCAAAGGTAATAATTCTTCGTATATATGAGTAACCACTAGATTCTGTTTCCTTTACGATACCGTTTTTTTTCGAGAGAAGAAAAATGTGGTTCAAAAAAGATGTTTTGTGTCTTCCTTTTTCTCTCTTTCTCTCCTTTTGTAGATAAAAATAAATGTACGTGACCGGAAACAGCAATATGATAAATTCCTTTCTCTTTCTCTTCTCATATACAAGATAAATGTATTTGGGATGAGAAATGTTTCGGGTGACTTGACAAGTTGAAAATTTATACCTCTATTACAGTTCACTTTCAATTATGGAAATCCAACAGACAAATATTTATCTACTGGTAAGGCTTTTCCACTACTCGGATTCTTCTATTTTCTCTCTTCTACTACTACTTTATTTCAAAAAGAAAAATGGAATCTTTTCTCCTCTCCATAGTGTTTGCTTACATTCCTCTTGAGCAAAGTTATCTATTCTTTCGTACCGGCAAGCAAGAAGAGGAAAAAAAGACAAAGTAGGAGAAAAACTTTCCATTGCAGGGAGAGAACAAAACGGAAAAGTAAACATAATAGCATTTTATTTCAGTCATCACTTGATTTTTTCGCGTTCCTCCTCTTCCGTTACTTTCTCCCTTTTATTAGAGAAAGGCTAAAGTTACTGTAATAGGAAGAAGAATACTTAGCACCACAGCACGGACAGAAAGAGCTAACAAACTCGACTTTTATTATTCCTACATTCTTATTGTTTAAGCACGAAGGATTCATTTACCCTCTTGGAATCTAAGAATAAAAATGTGTTTTAGCTAGTGAACCTGAGAGAGAGAGAGATCTTTCTCTCTTTTAATTACGGTGGAACATTTTGTAAATATTTAAAAAGTCTTTCTCTCTCTCTCTCTCTCGCTCACTCTTCTTCCTCCACTTTTTAAACCATCTCTCCAATTCCAGCCGTTAAGTAAGGAACACGGGTCAAAAAGTGAATGAGTTCATGTCTTGTTGAAATAAGAAGGTTGCTTTTGTTTTCAGACTTGTTTTCACAAGACTTTTAGTTAAGAGAAAGAGGTTCCAGGTGAACTCATTAAAAGCGGGAACAAGTAAGCAATATACAAACAAAGGTTGGAAACTCTCTTAATAAGAGCAAGACTTTACTGATGCTCACTTCAATTTTACCACTTTTTAATAGGTAGTTCCTTCTTCATATAAGATGGGAGTAAAAAAAGGCTAAAGAATTCTTTCCTTGAAGCTTAAGGTCTTGCCTTAGCTCCATCATCTTTCCATGTACGTGATATTGGTCATCATCTAGTTTGCATGGTTATTATGCGACTGCATGCAAAAGGATTCGAGGCACTTTCCTACTTTTAAATTGTTGGAGGACGTAAGCTTATTAATTATTTTTGTAGTGTTCACTTCATCCTCTCCTGCTTCATCCATCCAGAGAAAAGATGAAGTTATTTTATATTAAGTCTAAAAAAATCTTGCCGAGTATATTTTTTGATTCTGTAAAATGAAAAAGGAGAATATCTGAGATAATTTGTAGAAACAGAGAAATAAGTTGATAGACACCTTTCCTGAAACATTTCCTAGTAAAATATATAAATAACTATAATCATAGATACATCCATTGAGAAAGTTAGGAGGAAACGTATCAAAACGCAATTCTCCCCCGTGACAACTTACTTTTGTTTGTCTTAATCTCGTTTCCTCCTCTCAAGGACAACTCATAGTAAAAGGCTGAGCTAGTTTCATTCTCGCAGTGACAGGGATAAGAGAAAAGAGAAAGTGACTGACATTCCCTTGTCTTTGAGACAAGTGACTCGCGTCGGATTGGTGGACCACAAGTAATCTTGATTGGAGTACGCTAACTTGATGATGAGTGAAGAGTAAACTAAAAGTTGGGAAGGAAACGGGGAAATTATATTAGACGTTTGGAAGACAACTGAAGAGAAGTTGGGGAGAGAATTTCCATTTCACTTTCCCAACACAAAACGACTCTGCTCCAGGATCAATCAAATTACGACTGGTTGTGCAATTACAACGTGAAATGGAGTGCGCACCGTTTATTTAACCCTATTTATTTTAAATCTCGAACCAGTCAATAGAAACAATTGCTTTGAGCTATTGCCCTTTACTTATTTCTTTCTGATCGGATGGGTTAGCAATATTATTGCTAATATGAAATTGTTTGCATACTCTACAAAAGCATATATTTTCTTGTTAGTTGAGCCGCCCTCAGTTAATTAGTGGTGTAAATAGCCTCTAGGAATTCCTCAATTCTCAGCTGGCTTGGCAAAGTACAAAAGTTTGTACGAAAGGAAATGTTGAGAGAATCAATTCATAACTCAAGTATGCCAACTGTTGAGATTTAGATTTTGATGATGGTGATTGTGATGATAATAATGCAAATAAGTAGTATGTATCATTTCAACATAAAAGAGGAGAGAGAGAGAGAGAGAGAAAGAGGTAAAATTGAGTAAAACTTTTTCCATAATTTCCATCACTCGTTCCCTTACTTACACTTTTTATTTCTCCGCCTTATTTGCTTTTCCCAAACAAAGTTGCTCGTCTACAAACTCCTTTTTTCTTTATCCTTTCTATTATTATTACATTTGGATTGACGAACTATATATTATAGGTCGACAATACAGAAAAAGAGTAGATTCATAGAAGAGAGTAAAAAAAGTTGTTTCTTCTTCCTATTTTTTTTGGACTGAAGAGCGTTTTTAGTATGTGCCCCAGCATAATATTTCAGAAGATGGAATGATTTAGTGAGAAAAGCCATGATGGATTGGATTGTAAATGTTTAATGCGTGGCTCAATAGTGAACGGCGAAGAGAAGTGAACGAAGTAAGTGAATGAGTTACAGAGAGAATTGTAGCAGTTGAAGGAGTTGAGAGAGAGATAGACGAAGAAGTATAAAAAAGAGAAGAAAAGAGAAGTTGGATGTTGATGATGATGGGGAGGAGGATGGTGCTAGTCCATGTTATACTTTTACAAGGTTGCTTTCCCTCCAATCCTCCTCCACTGGATGGATTTCGGGATTTTTATAACAATTTCATTCCGTCCTATTTTTACTTCTTCCCCTCTAACTTTTACCGTTTATACAACATGAACGAAATGTGATGAAGGAACTGGAAAAGCTGATTTTCTTTCAGATTCTGAATGCAAATGGAGGCAAGTGAATGGAAAAGAAAATCCGGCCAAGATTTCATATGAAAAAGTATGTTGCATTCATTTACTTTGCATTATTCGAACATTTTTATGCAATCACTTTAGGCACTCAACAATAGACGATAAGACTTGAGCTACTTGATGGAAAGTGGGAAGGGTATGTAAAGACGAGAATTCGAGAATGCAATTTGATTTACCTTTCCAAAATTTACATTTTTTTCGCCTACAATACAACCAGAATCATTGAAGTATGGATTGATTTAGTTTAAGTTTGATTAAGATGTTTTTACAGTAATTTTTAACTCGAGCTAATCAGAATATGTAGTTATTTCCTTAAAGAAAATATGAACTATAATTGTAATATGCGAGGAGCCTTGAAAAAGAATTTCTGGAGCTGACGCCATCACAAGTTTTACTTGCCAAAAATTACATGTTTGTGACTATTTTAAAGGGTTATTTCCTGAATAATTTATGAAAATGCCCATTTAGTTTCATCTAATATGTTTCATGTCTTTAGGGATCACTTCCATAGATAATAACTCGCATAAATCAAAACAGACAAGCTAAATGTGAAAAAATACAATAAAAATGCTTTTTATGATAATCAACTCATATGAAAGGAGAAATAAACGGGGAGACATGCTTACTCCTAGTGCTTAATATTTGTGAGAAGGATGTCTCTCAAAATATTTATGCTCATTGGTTTGATTCTACTCGAGCTCCTAGTTTTTGTAGGACGAAGCTGGGAGAATTTAATGGCGAATTTACTAGCCACGCACAGGAGCATAAGAGCCGTTTAGGAGTGAAGACAAAGCGAAACATTCGTCGATTCTTTCATCCCAAATTGGCGAATTTACTAGCCACGCACAGGAGCATAAGAGCCGTTTAGGAGTGAAGACAAAGTGAAACTGGATTTTTCTAATATTCATTGTTGGTTCGTTGGGCAATTTTTGAAAGTTTAAAATATTTTTGTATAAGTGAGAGCACTTGTGCTTTGGTAGTATGAAAAGGTAGAAAAAAATGTTTGATTTGATTGAATAAAAAAAGCCTTTTATATGATATGATGATGAGAGTCTCGTAACAATTGAATGAAATTTATTAAAATGGCTTGAAAGCATACTACCCTTAGTTTAAGAGTGTGTTGGTGTATGGGAGTTCTTCCAGCTTTTTACCCCTTCGCAAGCTTTGGGGCACAGAGAGACATTGTAGGTTTTACGTAAAGCAAGATTTGCTCTCAGAGTAGGGAGCCTTATTCCACCTCATTGTCATTTGGGATGAAAGAATCGACGAATGTTTCGCTTGGGGTGGTTGTACTGATTGCTCAGTGGTTGTTGAATGCGTAGTCGATCCACTTTTTTATATTTTGATAACACAATTGAAAAGAAACCTCTTGAGAGACTTGTTTTCCTTCACCGAGATGAAACAAGATGAAAGGGTGAAATGGCATTTTGCTTTTTTATATCTATTTTTACGGTTAAAGATAATCCAACTTAAGGTTTGTTGGATTAGAACATAAGCCAGTCAATATTATGGTAATGTATCCGTCATAAAAAAGGGTACTAAGAAGCTCCCACTTTATCGCTGCATTTTATTGTCAATACATAAAAGGGAGTAGAACTCGCGGTATAATTTATGATTAAAGTGTGGTCACTATTATTGCTAATAAAAAGTAACGAAGTTGACAAAAGCATGGAACTAGATACGATTATGTCTATTAACGCTTTCGATAATGATGAGGGGAAATTTTTAATGTGGAAATTCGTCGACAAGTGGTCATAGCTTGGCGACTGGCTAAAATATGGAGAAAATGTGGAGCGACGCCGTACTAACAATCAAGGTGGACACCACTTGGAAAGGATTTTCCCCGTCAGCACGGAATGAAAAGAGAAAAATGATGTTTTTGTTAAACAAGACAGGTGAAAAATGCTAGGTAGTTTGGTAGTTGGCCTTTTGGTGATGAAAACTGGGGAGAGATAATAAGGAAATACTAAAACATTCAAAGTTTGAGGTTTGCCCGAGCAAGTGTAACAATTCTGGGAGAAATTGAAACAATTTATTTCAGGGTTGAGGTGAGAGAAACAAGTGGAGAAAGTTGATGAAAATAGGTTAGTTACGTGATGATAGTCATACAAGTTTGCCACTCAATCCAGAAAGAAATCCTTACTGATGATGGTGATATTATGTGAGAAAAAGTGTTGAAGGGAAATGTACACACAGTTTCATATGGGGAAAGTCTGGTTTTTGTAAATTCAGCAATAGGACTGGGATGGTACCCTGTTGGGGTGTAAATAAATAAGAAGGGCGCTTAACCCTTTTCCCCTCTCTTTCCTCATGCATTTTTTCACAGGATTTTCACCACTCAACAGGGTGGTGGTGGTGGGAGTAAAGCATTGGATATTTAGAATTAATCTTTGACGCGCACCCGAACACTATACGTTCCTTGGCTCAATTTTATCTCCCAATTTTGTAGACAGGAAATAAAGTGGAAATTGTAAAACCAATGACAACAGGAAAGACAGACCTAGCAGGTACATGGAGGAGCCCATGTGGCCAAAAATATATTCCCCCATCATTTTCCAACTCTCCCTTGGCCTCTTCAGGGCTCATCAGCATTCTTTCTACTTCCTTCCCACTCTCTTTTTAATGCATTAGCTTAGTGGCATTTTGAAGGTTTGCTTATTTTCCAAAAGCTATGGACACAATTGTAATTTTTTTCGCCTTTTCCTCTGCCCCAGGAAGATCATCAGTGGAGATGGAGGAGGTGTACATGCTTTGCCCATTGTCCATTATATCGGATTGCCATGGGACTGTGGGTTGGTGGCAGTGGTGATCGCATTCATTCCTTTTGTGGATCCGGGATCTAATAATCTGAGGAGAGTAGCTTGGCCACGGCTCTCCAGCCTTTTCTTTATGTCTCAGCGGCACACACCAGTTTCCATAAAATCGAGCCGCTGTTAAATTTGTTAATAATGCCTTTTGTGCTGCTGACACGAGTGTATTATTATTTGATCGTAAGTGATGTTCAAATATTAAAACACTTCTTCTCCTATTTTCTACTTGGGCAAATGGAAACATGTCTTGTGTGAATTGTAGCACGTAGTAGGCTACCATTATCAGGTAGACAGGGTTACAAGTCCTTCTCTTTCCCTCCCTTTCATTAGAGTTTCGAGCGAGGCATTTCCCATGTACCATGTCAATAGTGTGTCAGTAGTGCCCGTGTACCTCTTGTCATATTTCGATGAGAGGAGCCGACCAGCGTGATTCTTTCCATACTTGTCGACGTCTGATCGACAGCTTTGAATAAAAATCCTGTCTGTTAGACCAAATATTTCTCTTTATACTTCGCACTTGTTTTCCCAATGATAATAACAATAATAATACTCAGAGGAAAGCAAAGATCTCATGTAGCTGGTCCGGCACTAGCGAAAACTCCGTCTCTTCTCCAAAACTGTCCACCCAGGTCATGATTATCTTAAGGCGTACTTTTGTTTCACTCCATTTATATTTCATTCTCCCAAAACGGGATATGACCTGATGATTTTTACATGAACTTTAAATTCACACATGATAGCGGCATGTTGTGACGGCTCTGCACAGTCCAACTTTCACAGTCTCTTGTGTCCAAGCCGTAAGGATTGAGAGGGGTTGGAAAATATTCTCTCTTTTTACCAAAACCTGGTGCGATCCTCTGCCTCCTTTTCCTCGTTATATAACCGCTCTCACCCTTTACAAAAGATATATTTTGTTTGTCTCTTCACACCCTATCATTGTAATCAACTCTGTTGTTGATGACGTGTTTTGTCACTTTTCTGCGTCCCGGTTCGATACACCCTGTCGATAATGTCAGCTTTCATTTTTTATGCTGTGATAAAGCAGAACAGAACAGATATCAGAGTTCCAGTCTGAAAACAATTAAAAAGTAGGCAGCTCTTTTCCGATATGCGATAGTTGACCAAAATGATATTTGATGGAATAACTAGTAGCTTGGGGATGATCCTTTGATTTGACATGTATGAAATCCTCTGGGCCTGCCATAAAACCTGCGAACATTTAGCGTATCCAATTTTTCCAAACTTTTAATTTCGAAATGAGGGAAAATCGAGAATAGATTTCTAAAAGGAAAGACATAGTATTTGTTTGCTCGTAATTTCTACACTTGCTCTTTTTTGTAAAGAAAAAAAAAACATGCTTGAAAATGCGAAACGGCTCTGTTTATCACATGTGTTGGTATGCAAAGCCAGGATTCGTATTTTTAATTCATATTATTGAGAAATTATTCAAGTGTCACCAGTTGATAAAAAAGCGGTTATTTAAAGAACTGTCACAGTCACCCTTGTTTTGCTTTTTCTGACTGACAGATGGGCTACGCAGTTGATGACAGAAAGGTGATCTCTGTTAGTTTATGGAAAGTCAATGGAAATGCCAAAATAAAACTATTGTTTTAAAAATTGGTAAAAAAATTGTCACATTTCTGACAGCTAAATTACAAAGGATATCCTTCTGGGAAACGGTCATATTCACTGAACCATTTGACAACTATTTTTTATCAACTTATCAACTTACCCCAAATGGAATGATTTGAAAAGTTTTATTCTCTCACTCGACGAATACCCTCTGCAAAAATCCTCAAATAAAGAAGTCATTTTTCCTGTCTAATGCTCACCATTCATTTATCAGTTTTGCGTGCGCTTCTTCGTTCCCATATTGTCCCCACAAGGTTGTGCCAGCCAACGGTTTCCTTTTCCCTTCATTGATATTTCAGGAGGAAACAGGTGCGTCCAAACTTCAGATATAATTCATGTAGCAAAGTTTACCTAAAGTTAAGACATTTTTACGCTTATCCGCTCCCGGAAATTAGGGAAGCTGTCTTAATATCTCATGTTGCCAATTTCCTGCCTTATTTATAAATCACATGATTATTTGCAAATGACTAAGATTGTGCATTGATTGCATTTTGCACTTTCACTCCTCAACAATCAGTGTAAAAAGCAGAATAAAAATGTCAACTTTACTCAACCCTTTTTAAATTTTTAATTGCCAATAGTCGCAATTTTCTCCCCACAAAATGAGCTGTGAAAGCTGCAAAAATGATAAACATCAAGTGAGACTGCATCGATAAAAATGAATGAATCATACATGAAATCTCAAAGGATTATCAGGTAATGGAGGTCAAAAGGAACACTAATTTAATATTGATGGGGAACCCATGTATACAAATCTATGTTTATGATATCACATCAGAAAAAATAGGAATCCTCGAGACCAATCCCATTTCCCTTTGTCATTTGCTGTCAGTGTGTAAACACTTTGCGATATGCTCAAAGCTGAAAACCTTTCATTTTCCTAGTATCATATCATATAATAAAAGCTGGTGATGTTCCTTGATCCCTTCTCAAATCCTATAATATCGAGAGCTTTATTCAGAGTGTTTTTTATTCCTAGGGAACAATCATAAATGCACTAATAAGTAAGTAAAGAGCATCAGTTGATGCCACCAAGGGACTTGGATCTCTCCCCGTTTCATTCTAGTTTCAAAACTATTTTCCCTTTTAGAAAGTTGTTTCCCAGCAGCTGTTACAATGTTCATGAAAGAGAGATTTAAATTAGAAATCAAACAAATCCAAACAATCTGAAAACGTACGAATAACTTGGAATACTTTCAATCTTTATGATAGGGTAAAGTGGGAATAAAAAGTATAAACATCATATTCAGAACGACGCTGTTTTATTAAAAGAAATTTTATTTTTGTAGTTCGATATAATATTTTGAATGTATACAAGTAGCGAATTCCTTAACTTATTGAGCACACATTAAATGTAAAATTTGTATTAAAACATAGCAAACGTCGAAAAGATAAATTACATGTGATATTAGTTTAAATTCTGACTAAAATGGTCAGTCAACTCAAGGTTTTCTACCCTTGCGCAAAACGAAGAAACTAATGGACTCTCTACTTTTGTGTATATCATTATTATCACCTTT
Source organism: Rambutsinella grinnellia (assembly GCA_027743725.1). Lineage (NCBI taxonomy): Eukaryota > Metazoa > Arthropoda > Collembola > Entomobryomorpha > Entomobryidae > Rambutsinella > Rambutsinella grinnellia. The sequence continues at coordinate 9,636 of JAHZMU010000574.1, read as the reverse complement.
CATTTACGCTTAAAAAATTCAAGCTTGCATGTAAAATGTGAAAATGCTAAATGTTTAATATAAATTGCACAAAGTGATTATACACATTTCTTTCTCAATTTTCAATTCCCAAGAAACTTCTATTATAGCATAAGATATAAGTTTTAAAAAAGCATAGAAAAAGCATAGACAAAGGGTAAACTTATGAAAAGGCACACATGATCTGTATTTTGAAACGAGTATAAATGCACTGATTTTACCACAGACGACAGGTGTAATTTACCAATAAGTAATAAATATATATCTCCCTAATGTTTATTATCTGACTCTATGATACAAATAGCCCTGAAAAGCCGAACGAAAAAGGCCACCCGAAATTTGCCGCCTACGAATTCCCGCCGTGGGAAATCCACCGCAAAAAATTCAAATTTGTATTTTGGCGCTCTATTTGTATAATCTAACAAGTGTCAATTTTGTGGTTCTTTCGAATTTTTTGGCCTCAATTGGCACACGCGTGGCCGCAACCTACAAATACCTTTTGAGATAGGGCCGTGTGCATACGGCATTCGTTTAGAGAAATACATTACCGAGAATGCTAAGACTCTAAGAATCGAGATTTTCTTAAGTTCCAATCGCTAAGGAGCACAAAGGGTCGTCGAAAATGAAAAACAAAGTAAGCAGAGACAAAATAGAATGGAGTGGTACGAAGTGTGTATTTATGGAGACTGCCCACTCGCCTCTTTTGCCAATGACCTCTGCGAAGGACATCAAATGGAGAAGTATAGTGTTTTTCATTGTATTGATACATTGATCACTAAATATCTATATTGTGCTTGCAGTAACAGTGCGGGGGTTACGAGGCTGCGCAAAGAACTCGCGAGTACAGAGGATACTCTCTGCATCAAGTCTGAGATCCCGACTCTCGAATGGATCTTAGGCAACGTTCAGAGGGCAAAGGGTGAAACACTTAGAGTGAGGGAGTTGTATTTCAAATACGCACAGTATTTCGAAAAACATACACACCTATCGAAACCTCAAAGTAAATGGACATTCAGAAGAATTGCATGCCAATTATTTGGTGCAGTCGGACCGGAACCGGTGTACATCAATGGTTCTCACATTCGCATGTATGTTGGAATAAAGTTTAAACAGACAGCCCAGCAACTTGACGACGAACTGATCATCGAAGGGGGCGATTCGGATGATTTGATCACATCCTCATATGATCGTCGGGCAATGTCCCATTTGACAAGCTGACATTAGTTGAACTAAGGACTACAACTGCCATACTCTTACATTGAGTAGGCATGTTGCTACTGCCGTGTATGATTGGTTATAATATTCATAATTAATAAGGTTGAATAAACCTGTAACAATCATATTCAGCTTGGAGCTTATTACACTCATCAGTTATATGATCAAACTCCACAATTTGAAATAGTTAATTCGGTGGCGGCACAATTTTCAGGCAGCATTTTTCGCTCCGGCTTAGTTTGGCTTGTTATTCGTTATTTTAAGATTCGCATAAATGAAAAGCATTTTAAAATTCTCGCAGGCAACTGTACACAACCACTATTGAAGATTATTGATTAAAATTTTGATAATGGATAAGGAATTTAGATTAAGCTAAGGATCCTAACCAGAAAAAGTCGCTGTAAGAAAGCATCTTTCGATTCCTTTAAACATTAAGAACGTTTTTGCTGCAAAATGTTTACTTAAGTGCGACATGAACCACTATAAATCTTTTCATTGCTAGCATCCTAAGTCAGATAAGTGGTTGTCAATGTCGACTTTTTTTAGCTATCATCTCTATTTCTCTTCATTAAAATAATCAGACTGGATAGAGCATTCATTTTCCTCAAATTATAATGTTCACTACTCTCCGTATAAAATCATTGGATGGGATATATGTATATTGATACATTGCATGCGTATAATAATGCATGCCAACAAGCACTAATAAATCGCAAAAGGTGCGCTCTTAAATTAGAAAAAAACGCAGTTGTTCGTCTCTAGCCATTTAAAATTATCACACTTCTTTTTTTCAACGAAAGTGAAGGAGTGATTTTATTCGAGAGGGTGAAATCACTTTTATTAAAACAGATTCATAGTCAAGTGCATGTGTGTAAGGGGAAAGCCTAGTCAAATATTCATAAGGGAACATCAACCCGCTTAAAAGTTACTATTCGCCTTTCAAAAGTCCAAGTGGAACTTTAAAAACTAGTCATTTAAGAGATTAGGTGATATAATTTTTGCCGAGAAAAGCTAAAAAAAAGTTTCTCCCCATTTCATTTACAAAAGGGGATATAATTTCTATTCTTTGATGATGCCTTTTTTTCTGACTAATGCCATGGTTAAGTGCGTATAAACTCGNCGCCTTTCAAGAGTCCAAAAAAACTAGTCATTTAAGAGATTAGGTGATATAATTTTTGCCGAGAAAAGCTAAAAAAAGTTTCTCCCCATTTCATTTACAAAAGGGGATATAATTTCTATTCTTTGATGATGCCTTTTTTTCTGACTAATGCCATGGGTAAGTGCGTATGAACTCGCGATGATAGTTTTTTCCCGTATGGAATTTAAACCCCTATTATTAAATTCACGTAATTAACCCTTTCTCTTCTGCCTTTCAAGGAAATTAATAAGACCAAATTTAAAATAAAATGCTTAGTGGCATTTCTCCGCGAGCAAAATTAATTTTTTATAACCAGAAACAGTCAAAACGTTTGCCTATTGTTTGAAATATTTTAATAAAATGCTTTTCTTTCACTTTTTTTTCTATCAAATTGAGAAAAGTGGAAGAAAATACTAACTATATGGCTCATACCGTACTACATAAATGTGATACTTTGGTTTATAGCGATTGACTAAAATATAAATTTTTATCCGATATTCTATCATAAATATACTATCAGCTTGAAATATTTGTAAATTGCAATATTTTCATTCCTATACATATCCTACTAACAATGCGTTTTTAACCTTTTGGATAAGAAAAAAGTAAGAAAAAATACTGACAGAGAAAGCTCTCAATATAGACATCTCGACGGTGATGATATGCGACATACTCAAGCTCATCAATCATAAATAGTTTTAAGACGCAGTAAAAGACGGGACAGTTATAAGATAGGCATGTCTTATCGCTAAAACAACTAAAACACTTTGCTCCTTTCTCCCAAAGAAAATCGAAAGCGTATGGATGGATTTGATAAATTCTGTGTGCAAAATGTGTGTCTATTAAGTTGAAAAACTTGTAGAGAGGTACAGACTTGGCCCTATTATTCTTAAACAACCATGCTCACATTATTTTAAAGATGAATTTGTTTTAAATGTGAGTTCCTTTCCTGAACGTTTTCCCTCGAGAAGTTTATACTTAACTTGTGTATCCAACAGTTGTCGTATATTTCGTTCCGAATCCAGCACGAAGTATTAAACAATTATCGGAGTCAATCCTTCAGGATGCTCGCCAATTACCATCGCACCAATCCATTTATGTAGCNGTTCCGAATCCAGCACGAAGTATTAAACAATTATCGGAGTCAATCCTTCAGGATGCTCGCCAATTACCATCGCACCAATCCATTTGTGTAGCTCGTCTTCCGACGCACATAGCACAATATTGCCAAAATACGGTTCTTCCTTGCTTCTGAAAAGAGAAAAAAGCATTCATTTTCTTGTCGTCCAAAGACACAATCCAAGTAAGAGTAATAAAGGGAAAGCTTCTGTCATCAAATTAAATGGGGATCGCAATCACACGCGAGTGATACCCTTATCGAGGAAATGGGGAAAGGGATATATTGTAAAAAAAGAGATGTAATTGTAGGAGTGCATGTCTCGTTATTGTATTGCATAAAAGAAGGTTGACAGGTGACAGCGATTACAACTCTGGATAAGAATGTCAAAGACATACTTATACAATGCTGAGCTATTTGATACGCTCATTCAATTTACTTGCTTTTTACAGCAATTATTATTTTCCCTGATGAAATAATTGGATCATATCTACTCCTAGTATATGCTAGTGAGGATAAGGCTACTTTTTCATTGGGATTGCATATTGGGGCAGAGTGGAACAAGCGCTTTTGTTCCAGCATCAGCATGTTATTATTTCATAGTTAAATTAAAAACTTCACAACATTCAACATACCTTTTAAACGGATACTGTCTCGTGACGAAAGTGAATGTCCATCTGAAAAAGAAAATAAAAATGGTTGAAGATACGGGATAGAAGAGAGGCGTGACTCATATCAAAATGATTGACATTGTCTCCCACATACGGCAGAAGTGAGTAAAAGTATTATTTTAAGCATCGAGATGATCGTCTGTCTTTAATTACTAATTAAAAGCATTACTCGCAAAAAAGTCTCATAAAAGGGGCGGACACTTAGATTAGTGATATTACTATTATGACCACCTCTTGTGGATTTTTATGATTTTCGTGCGTCGTTCTCTCTTTTTTCCGACTATTAAAGAAAAATAGTCTGAAGATTACATGGAGTGTATACATATATAGATTTTTGAAAGTAATGTGGAGTGGAATATTATAGAAAATAAATCGATGATATAAGCATGTTATTTCCATAATGATGATGGGAGAACGGTGTTAGCGTATGCTTCCCTCCTGACATGAAATGGGATATAGAGTGGAAAAAACGCGATGACTTCCCGAACGAAAAATGTTGTCATTAATGACCATTCATTAATTATAAGAAGAGAAATGTTTTGAGCCACATAGATTTTTTCTTTCAACTTTTACAAAACAAGTGGAACTTTTTCCTGTGAAATGTTAATAGGACATTGGTCAGAAAATGAAGGGGAGAAAAGTTTTTTTTTCGCTTCTCATTTTCAATTCTAAAATGGTCAAATAAACAGCCCTCTCTTTTGTCCCGAAAAGCAGAGAAGGAGAGAGTGAAAATAGAAAGGAAAAGAATCGCTAAATTTTTAAATGCGGTGATCGAAAGACTGTGGAAATTATCATCATAATAATGTGCTGATGATGTTTTCCTTTCAACTTAAAACAATTTTCGGTTAAATATTGACAACAGTGACGGCCACTTTCTCTATAGAATAGGACATGTACTCAACATTAAAAGTCAGCTTTCTCGTCCAATAGGTAGAGGGAAAGAGGACGGTTAGGATTTTTAAAAGCGTACATATCATGATCCAAAGGCTAAATATTTAATGAAAAAAGTTTATCACTTTTTCAATGTTTCTCCTTCTTCGCTTTTATGCATTTCATTTTTTCAGATGTTTAAAAAACTCAAAGTTTAATTATACCACAGAAGGAGTAACGTAATGCCTGCAAGGAACGACTTTCTCTAACATTTCTCCCATAAAATATTTTTATCGTTCATGATAGATTAACCCCTTTCCTGGTAATTTTTTGTCAAAAGTTAACTACACCAATTACCTACAGGGAAATGATTCAAGCCTACTTAGCAAAGCATTTAATGTGTCCTCTTTAGCAAATGTCTTTTTCTGATTAATTCTTCCCCACATTAAAAGTGTACTACATAAATTATAATTTTGGTTGAGCAATAACTCATAAAAGTTTTACCTGATTGGAGCATTCCTCTTTGGCTCACATCCAATGTACCAAACGATATCTTCGATTTTCCACGAACCGAGCTCAGAAGTCGACTGCAAATTCATAAATAAGAAGAAGCGTCATAAAAATTCAGCGAACATATATGCGACCATTTTTGGCAAACCTCTATAACAGCACATTACACATTTATTAGTGTTTATGAAAGTGCCATGACAAACTGGCCAAAATCCCTTCAAATTAAACATGAATATTATAATGAAGTGGTCTTTTCTAAACTTTCTGTGCAAGAAAAACATGTCATTTCACCCCTTTAATTGTCATAGGCACTGCTTACTCTCATTTATTTTCTCCAAAATAATTTCCCCTTCTTCTTCTCATTCTCATCACCTCTTTAATTACTTCACGCTGCGCGTCTCTTCATTACGACATTAAATGGATGGAATGAAACTCCATTACTACTTTAATTGTTGGCCATAATCCTCAAGAAAAGTTACTCGTTAGCCCCAACCCTTCTTAAGAAGAGTAGGAGCAGGACCTCCCTCAGATGAGACGTGCATGAATAATTAGCCCATCATCAACTTTTATATTATAATCATCATCATATCCAATTCCCTTCAACATCCTCTAACCCCAAAAAGTAACTCTCAGCAGGACACAATCCCCATTTCTCTGGCTACCTTTCGTTTAAAATGAGTCAAAAAGTTCACTCATTTCTTCCAAATTATCTTTCTAGCGGCGACCACCACCTCACCCCACAATCATAAAATGTGTGGTTACACCAATGACCATTTCTCCTCAATTTTTCCATTTCATACTCTAACAATGAATAAATAACTCTGTTATCTTCTTCCCACCTAACACCAAAATCATAATTATATTTCCTCCAAATTTAACCCTATGACTTTCCACTCTGGAGAGGAGAAAAAGTTGAATGAATTGAGGCAAGAAAACAACTCGAGAGAATATCTAATTTCCCCTTTATTAGAATATTTTTAGTGATGATGATGGTGGTAAGCCCTAAGACATGATCATGATGACCAAAGAGAGGTAGCTAGTGAAGGAAATATTTTCTATCTTCTCTTCTCTCTTCTCTACTTTAAAACTTCTTATTTCCTACGTAATAAAATGGAAGGAATGAATTGAAACGAGAGCGTTGGCTATGTCTCCAGCATGTCTCCATTCCCGGGTGCTTTACAGTGTTGGAGGTCTCCATCGTTAATTATTAACTCTTAATTAATTCAAGCGTAGAAACGAGCTATCACTATACTGTTTTCCTTAATCTTCAACCGCAAAGTAAGCGTGGGACTGGCCAGAAAAAAATCAAAGGAGATATCATATATGGTGAAGAGAAAAGTTTAAACTAATCTTCTACTTTATGTCCTGGACTCTAACCTTTTCTCTTTTGCTCTGAGCCTTATTTACTTTTTTCAGCCTTGTAAGAATGTCGCATTATTAGCTAGTGGTATGGGTTTACGGCTAGCCTCAACTTTCGTCTTGGAAACAAAGCAGTGCTTCGCTTTTTCCAGCCAAATCAAATGGGCTCGCTCTTCCAAACATTTAATTTTTTTAAGTAAAAGGCAAAATAAGTTTGGTAGAAGAGGGACAGGAGAAAATAAGCGTGTGCCGTTATGACATTAGCTATCCATACTTTTAATTAGCATAGAGAGCTTCCTCTCCTCCCGAAAATGCTTCACGAGACGAAAGAAAAGTAATCATGCAAGAGAATGAGCCTTATTTACTTTTTTTCACCCTTGTAAGAATGTCGCATTATTAGCTAGTGGTATGGGTTTACGGCTAGCCTCAACTTTCGTCTAAGAAACAAAGCAGTGCTTTGCTTTTTCCAGCCAAATCAAATGGGCTCGCTCTTCCAAACAGTTAATTTTTTTCGGGCCAAGTAAAAGGCAAAATAAGTTTGGTAAAAGAGGGGCAGGAGAAAATAAGCGTGTGCTGTTATGACATTAGCTATCCATACTTTTAATTAGCATAGAGAGCTTCCTCTCCTCCCGAAAATGCTTCACGAGACGAAAGAAAAGTAATCATGCAAGAGAAAAATTGTTTAATTAAAAAAAGTATGTTGCTTTTACCTTCGAGTCCTTGTAATATTTAAGACATTCCTGGCTGAACTGGAATGTAAATTTGCGGAAGGACTTGGATTTACTGTCGGCAAACTTAAGCTCCCCTGATATGGATTTCGGCTCCTTTGCCTGATAATAAAGAGAATAAATGTTTAAAGAAAATTAAAAGACACGTCAATTCACAGTATCACTTTCTCACTTACAATACAATTAATAAACTGAATGCGTGAGACATGAGGATGACAACATTTTAATTAAAATTCGCAACCATTCACACTACATATAAAGCTGGGAGAAATGAGAATTTTTTTCTCGTCATCAAAGGGAAAAATGACTGATAGATAGACCGCCTAAATCATGTACCATAAATTGTTTTGGTTTGCGTGTTCGAAAAAAGGTAATCACGTTATTTTTCTCTAGAAATCCGGAGAATTTTTTCACCCGAAAGAAATCGTGTGGATTGGTGACACAAGTCATTGTAATACCAAGAAAAAGTTTTTAGAGAAATTTAACAACTTACATAATGAACCAATGATGGGTTAAAGAGTATTCCGTTTCAATATGAGATAATTTGACTTTCTCTCATCACTATCCCAAATACTCCATCTAAGAACCGTTTCGATAACTTTCTCAGAGGGATGAAGAGGTCTCTCTAGACTTTCGTTGCATATTACTTCGTGTAGGGTGAGATTGTCTGTGTTTTTGATTTTATTCGTGGAACAGATTTGTTGCACTATCGTATGCGCTGTACTCGTTGGCGACAACTACAATTAAATAATAATATTAGTTAGTAAATTTCTGAAACAAAAACTAGCTTAACTCTTTAGCAAAAACAACTTACAGTGACATTAATGGGCGGATTAACAGTTTCATCTGTTCCCCAAACGTAAATCCAAATCTTCATGTCTCCCGAACACTTCCTCTTGATCGAACCCAAGTGGAAATTTTCCAGGGCACTTTGCATCTTCTTTTGTTTAGCAATTTCCTGAGGATCTACCCGGAACAGGGTGTAATAGTTTTCAATCAAGTCCTTCACAACTTCACACTCTGCACATGCAATCTTGTAGGATTGTGCCAATTGTGATGTCTGTAAAAATAAATGAAGGAAATTAGTTTGCTTAACAAGGGGCGGATATAAATTACAGAAAAATACTCACATCAACATTCATTAAAGTTGGACCCCAGATTGGTGCCAGGTTAATTAATGGCATTAAGTTCTTCTCATGAAACTCGTGGATAGCGTACAAATGGCCCATTAACTTTTTCATTATGTTATAATTAATGTCTGGGAGTTGCTCCAGCAATCTTGTGTACTCTCTCAGTTTCTTGTCGAAGTTGCATATGCCTGTAAATATTTTTAAAAGATATTATTACAAAAATATTTCATACAAAATTTTAATTTAATGCCTTTCTATGACTTACTGTAAGCCTTGATCCATTCATCATATAATTTGACAGTGACTAGAGGTTCTGGCAAAGTACGAAAGAAGCGTTTTAACGTCCCGGCCACATCATGAGCTGAATAATCCTTCTGAGTTATTTGCACCGACCACGCATCATTCTTAAAATCTTGGAGTAGCTGAGTTATCCTAGTGTTCGATCCACTCTGCCTATAAATGCCTTCTGAGACGAGTCCGTGTGTGTAGACAAAGTCGATACATTTATCAACAGTTACTGGAACATTTTCCAGGGTAAGTTGCATTTCGTTGAATTCGGCCCCGTTGATTGATGCAGACGCTTTAATCATCTTCTCCCAGCTGCAAGTCACTTTACTGCTTTCCGTTTGGATGAAGAGGAATTTGCAGATAAAGTCCACCGTTAGCATGTCTCCGTTATCCAAATAGGGACATTTGTGGTCTCCCTCCTTTTGACTTAGAACTGCAAAAAAATTATCCAAAAATATAAATATGATTTTTTATTTTTAAAAAATATCTTTTGAAAATAGATGAATTATAAACGTACCGACTGATCGTGCCTTCCGGAGATCCATTGCAAATGACTCATCCCCTTTCCAATAGCTGTAGAAAAGTGATCTGT
>JAHZMU010000573.1:0-13118 GCA_027743725.1 Rambutsinella grinnellia | reverse complement strand
TAGGATGGCGATCATAGCTTTATTTTTCTGGAGATAAACAAACAGGAAAAGGAACAATCTAGAGGGAATGAAGGGCGCAGGGGGAAGCGAGATTTTCTCATTACGTTTTCTTTAAGGTTGATTTGAGAGAGTGAAGGATAAAGTCACGATAACATTAAACTATGAAGAGATTTTTACCTTTTCAACTGCAATTCTGACAAGGTTTTTTGTGATTTATACTTATCTGCTTATTGCTTTAAGAGCATCAATAAAAAATTGAGAAAAATGAGATTTCTTTCCTGCTGACATGTGTCACGAGCATGTGTTACGGAGCTTGCATCTTTTTTATGTTTCGTAAAACATTCATTGAAACTATAAAATTAGAGAAAGAGCTGAGAAAAGGAAATGAAGTGCAATGCTTTTAATGTTCAACTAGCTCATCTCAAATAGTGCAGTTCCTTCCCCCATTTAATTCAATATTGGTAATGATATCATCAAACTTTTTATGGAGAAAGATTCCCACAAGAAGACAACATAGATATATGCGCTCATATCTCTGACTTTTATCTTGCCCATTATTTCAAATGACTTGTTTTAATGGGGTTTTGTGGTAAAAGTAAGGTAAAAATAATCGAGTAGAGGTAGTTTTCTTCGTTGAAAAATGACTTTGACCATAATGCAGTTTCCAAGACTTTTCAGAGCAGATAAAAGTATAGTAAGTGAATTCTAGGGAAAGAACAAGTTCTGCTTCGTTACAACTGTGTAGGCATTTAGTAATATATTTTCCCCTTTGCATTTTCTGCACTACTTGGTGAGAATCATAAGGTAGTTTTTCTATCAAACAAGTACAAGTGAACAATGGAAAGTTGTGAGTTAGTTTATTTTTGAAAGAAGTATGTCCCCCAAGAAAAAAAAACATGGAGTTCTTTCCCCATAAATTTTAATTTCGATGTGAGCTCCCATCTATCTAATTTCCTGATGCAGAATTCTCTACGTCAATTGCCATTAGTGTAGTTTGTTATAAAAGTGGTGTAAATTAAAGTAGTTGAGAAAAAGTTTACACTTGAAGGTCAGAGACAATTTATGTAGTATTAATAATTTAGAAGTTATCGTTCACACGGGACTCCATCCTAGGGAATTAAAAACACTTTTAGATTCCTACAAGGCGTGAAGCGTTATTGATGTAGCTCAAAATGACCAAGAGCAAAAATTCAAGGTGATCTAACAGAAAATTTCTCAGAGTTGACATGCGGTTGCTGACTTTCTAAAGTGCCAGAAAAACGCGATGACAGCAAATTTTTGAGCTTTCAGATTGTAAAACCAACGTAATATTGAAAAACGACGGCTGTTTTTGACTAGGCTCCTAAACATTTTAGATAAACGCGGATTGAATAAATAACTAAATTGATTGGCAGTAGACCAACTAAAGCAAGGATAAATTATAAACCAATTTGTCTATAGTAGTTGCTTAAGTCTGAAGTACAATGACTTGGCATTGATAACAAAGATATTCCATACGATAGCTATGATCTCATGACATTTTGCTTATGCTCACCTACTTGTAATTTATAGGGACGTAAATCAACCGGAAAATAGATCGTAAAACTTTTGTTTGCTAAGGCAGGTCAACACTTGCTTTTAATCAAATTTTATCAACATGCAACACCATATGGAAATGTTTATACCAAGTCATATTAGAAAAACCAATACATGCCCGTGTGATAATGACCTTCATTTAACTATACTAGAAAATTCTAATTTAGCTTGGCCTCCTAGCTCATATTACACTTCAACCTTTAATTCCCATATATCAAGTGTCATTCAACGTCAACTTGTAGTTGCATCTCTAGAAGCTCACCCCTCCTTGTTGTCACCAACTTTCATACATAAATTCACCTAGAAAAGTTTAGATTACGGGATAAAATGGAAAATAAATGTCATCACCGAATATCTCGCGATATTAAAGCTCACTTTCTATTTTTTATAATGACGCGCCCTTAAAAATTGAAAGCTTAAAATTCCTATAATGATTCAAATGCCAATATCAAGGAAATAATATGAGCTTAAAAATGAAATAAATCGAATTTTTGGTATACAAGCAAATGCCTAAACTTTTCTACGATTCTCTTTCGTTAGAGTTTCTATAATTTTTCTATCATATTGTGTCTATCATCTTAGAGACTTTATTCTAACACGATTCTTTCTCCATTTCTCAAACTTTGCATGTAAAAGGAGAAAGATGAGAAGGCGATGGATGATGATGCACATCTTGTGTTCTCATTGATATGATTTGATTGACGACGTGGTTGATGATGAACATCATCTTGTTATTGGTGCTGAAGGCAGGATATATTAAATAGAAAGTGGAACACCATTACGCCACACCACACAGCCCATTACCACGCTTATTATTTGAGAGAATTTTCCAAACACTGCGATATTTTATCCTTCGTGCCTATCGTCTTTCCATCTATTTTTGGGATGCGCAAAGACATGATTCAATGAGATTTTCTCCTCGTGATATTAACTCCTCAAGGAAAGTAATTTATAGGTCGAGATAGATTTCGTCTACTTTTCCTACGTTATTTATAGTCAATCATTATAATATAACAAGGTATAACAAAGCATCTCTCTAAGATGTGTATTGTTATTTGGATCATATTTTGTTTGTTTATGAACGTTAGTCTTTGAGCAATCTTCACTTGCAATGTGTACAGTTGGGAATAGATCAAATGATCTAACTCATCATCATCCTCAGTCTCATTTTATGTCTTGGATTACACACCAATGCGGAAATTTCAGGGGGAAAAGAAGGGGGTAAGTAAACACTTCAAGATGAGGATTATCATCATCTCAAAGATTTTCTACCTTTTATTTCACTCAAATATAACCAGACAACGGCACGAATGGATTCCCTGGCTGAATAAAAATCTAATTTGCTTCTTATCTGATCAAGTGTGCAAAAATATTATTTACGGTACATTGCTTAAAGTACGTTATTGGATGTTGTGATGAAAAAAACGGGATATTATAGAATCATCTAATTTACATTTGGGGAAAGGTTTGTGATTACCCATTTTAACGTTCAGTTTTGGAATTTTTTGTTATGTAACACTAGTAGGCGTACCGAGATTGTGTTAGCTTCATAATCAAGGAAAAGAAGTTGTAGCATAATCTTCATTTTCTCCGTGCAACTTTCGAAAAGGATTTCCTACAGTTTGGCAGTAAAAGCCGAGAAAGCTACTCTCCTGACATAAAACTATCGTTAATGTTCAAACAGACAAAGTAGAAAAATATTACATACATATTATAGTGTACCAAAGTCGTAGGAATGCACCCAAGTATTAATCTTTTCCTCTTCAAAAAATATGAGGACACGTTAAAGCTTCCGTCAGAAGTAAGCGGATGAAGTGTGGGGAAAATTGGGGAAAATGAAGTCTGTTGGAAATGCTTTTGTACCCATCAAAAATACATTCTGAAGAAGGTAGAATAGTAGGCGGTGGTGATGGAAAATGAGTCGAATGGGGGGAGGGAGTGACTGCGAGCTCTTTCATTTCATTAAAGTGAACTTTATGACTTTTACTATTGCTTGGGTTATTCAATTTTTATGAGATTTACTTGTTAATGTAATGAAGTTGTCCATTATACAAAGTAAAGTAGTCCATAAGTATAATTTGTGTGGGATGATTAGTTTCTCCCTTTAAAATTCGTTATCCAGCAGCACATTTAGAGACAAATGTTTAGAACAAAACGTGTTTTTACAGTTTTTTGTGTCGATATTACAATAACTAATCAAATTCTACGCTTCATGAGATGAAAAACTATTTTTCATGATTTTGTCTTACACTTTTGGATGTTGTTATCTTAAAAACCTACCCTCCACGTGTTCATGGGACAATAGCCAGCAAAATACGCAATCAAATCTTATTTGAAATTAATGTAAAAATTAATTTGAAATTCATCCATCGCACTCTCTTCTTAAATTACAATATTATTTGCTACACTAGCGTCAGCACAAAGATGTTGATATCATTGTGCAAATATAGACATGCAAAACACGAACTGACGGGACGGAAAATTTTACTCTTTATATTCATTGTGGCTGGGAGGGCCTACTACTGAGAAGAAAATTTCATGAATTTGTTGATTTTGTCTGAAATTTAATGCACAATGGATGCAAGAGGGAAGACTCATTATTCCTTACTACGTAGTTCTTCTTGTTACAAGGACATCTCAATTTCACTTCAGGAGCTGTTGAAAACTCGGAATTATTAGATATAGAAGCAACAANGACGGAAAATTTTACTCTTTATATTCATTGTGGCTGGGAGGGCCTACTACTGAGAAGAAAATTTCATGAATTTGTTGATTTTGTCTGAAATTTAATGCACAATGGATGCAAGAGGGAAGACTCATTATTCCTAACTACGTAGTTCTCCTTGTTAGAAGGACATCTCAATTTCACTTCAGAAGCTGTTGAAAACTCGGAATTATTAGATATAGAAGCAACAATTGCTTCTCCATTTTCAAGTGTAATCAACGCAGGAAGTATCTTGCCTCTCGAATTTCATGGAAACTTCTAGTCCTTCGATGAGGATAATAATGTCATGTGCTATTGTACAGAGTATCGAATGATATTTCCGAAAATAACTTTATAAAAGTATTAGAGTATTTTACTCACAAAAGCTTCTAGAAATCAAAAGCTAAAAATTCAGTTATTTCCATACACAACAATTTTAGCGGAAAAAATCAGAAACAACTTTGTAAGAAATGACGTCCGGGCTATTTTCATTCACAAGTGTAACATTTACGTACTGAATTTCCGTTACATAATACATTTTACCTCTTCCTCTGACAGGAAACTGCTAAATTAACATAACAAAGACATTGTCACCAGCTTAAAGATTCTTGCTCCTGGTTTGTAACGCATTGATTGTTCTTGTGTGCTTGAGGACCTTCAGCTAACAAATAAACTCTTCACTTGACACTCTCACAGAGAAAGTTTGTGGCGGAGGGTTACGTCTTTAATGTGATCAGCCAGGAGGAAGCCTACTTAGACAACTTTTTTTATCTTCTAGCAAAGTATCCACTTTCATATTGAAATGTTTCTTGAAATCCTCTCTATTGAGAAGTTGAAAACAATGAAAAGCAATTTCTCTCAAGAAGTTTTACAAACCCTGGTGGACGCAACGGAGCAAGTAAATTCTCGATTTGAAATCGCTGAGTTAGACACTATTCAAAGAGTAATACCTGTAGAGTAATTTTCACCACTTTTGGTCCTTATATACCCCTATATAGCGGTAATGATGATGTTAAAAAGAAAGATGAAAGTCTTTTCCCCCATTCTTTTCCCTTCTACCTCTCAGGAGACAGAGACTTTTACAAGAAAGCATCCCTTTTGGAGAAGACAAACAGTTTTCGTGAGGGTAACATGAGCTATTGCTAGAGAATATATAGATGTCTCAAAAATGACATACTTTATGTGGTAGTTCTAACGTATAGCACATAAAATTCTGATGATCTACAACTATACAAGTTCGAAAATGGAAGAAAAACGCTTTAGTGATAATTAACCATTCCTATTCATTTTTTATGATGGTTACTAACTGTCACTGATGATAGCTGATGAGAACGACATAGAAATTTCCCGATAGATTTATAACATCAGAGTTGGAACGACCTACATAAGATGGTCGGATTTTCTGGAGAAGTCTTTGCTTTTTTTAATAAAGTCATCGTCTGTCTACACGATGTGGGACTACTTTTCTCCAATTTTTACTTGGCTGCTCCACATCCAAAACACTTAAAGTCATCCTTAAGAAATTCCCCTGGATTATATGATTCACTATCTCCCCCTTTTAGTCTGCTAGTACCGAGAAAGCTCAGTCAGCCAAAAGGGAAAAGTTTAGTTTTTGATGACAGCACTCCTCTTTAAGATATATGGATGATGTGGTATTACCAACTTTGCAAGTTGAAAAGTTATCATGATGTAATGGATGCAACAAATCATATTGAAAATTATCCTCCCGTATAAATTGAAAGCATGAGACCAGTTACTATCATATTAAGTTGAGCTTTCAAAATCTCATGGGCTTAAAAGTTTAATGCAAATTTAATATCCAACCTTGAACCTTGATGGTTGAATCGAATAATGAACGTGTACCATATTGAATATCCGCATGACTTAACTTTTTAATGAAGATTTCTTTTCGGATCTCTATATAATTCTAATGGTAATTTCCAGAATGTGCAGATGCTCCGATGCGTCATCGACCTCCTGCTGCTTCTCTTCTGCATTACTTATTTACACACTTTAATTAAGCTAATTATTACAGTCTGATTTCTATTGTGACTTGGTTGAAAGGGACACGTTCATTCCCTCATCACTATTCCAGACATATCCAAAAATATGCTGACCGATTTTTCTCCAAACCCATTCAAACTTTTGGGGCATAAAATTCACAGGGTCATCGTAGTAAAAGTGTTTTTAATCAACCAAAAAACTTTGGCTTCCCACACTTTAAACCGCAGCAACCTTGAATTGGTAAAGAAAAAAGTTGCTACTTGGGAAAGACAAAAACGGGTTGAATTATTCAAATAGAAAGAGGAACCAAAGCCAAAAGTAAGTTTTTTCCGCAAATAAATTATTTCGTAGGGATATCACATGCCCTTTGAAAAAGTTTCCTTTTTCTATTCGGGTCATGTGGTGATGGTAATGTGCACACGAATGGGCCTTTACTTTCACTCTATTTATTTCATTATAAAGATGTTAAAAATTTTAATGCAAAATGTCTCATATATTTTTGCTACTATCAAGGTAGACTTTCTGTTGACCTTTTGCATTTTAGATCATTACACATAATTACAGTTTAAACTGGTCTTGTACATAGTTTAATGGAATACGGAGAACTTGTTGTGGAATACTTACACACTCTGGGAATTTACACAAGTAAAATGAGACAAGTTGAAGATTCTCGAAATATCTCGAGTGAGATCTCAACTTCTTCCTTAAATGAAACGTTCATGTGTATGAATCCTATCAAGTATTTGTGCAGAGTTCACTCTCTTCCGTACTTCCCAGACCCATTTTAGACTTTTGTTTTCCGGAAAACACGATGGAATAATATCATTCCACGAAAAACCCAGCCATTCCAAATGGTAATGAATTGGGGTTGTCTTTGCTAGCTTCACTACAAGACTAGTCACTAGGACATACTTTACGAAAGTGGTCCTGTTGGTTCTCTTGAGGATTTCTGTATTTACTTTGTTTTCCTTTTTTTTTAGCGAAAATTCTTTTTACTTTAGAAAATAAGAAAGGCAAGAGTCTGGCAAGAAATGGAAAGAATTACCGGCTTTCTTTACTTGTCCTGCAGTACACTTTCTTCCTTTCGTAAGCTTGAGAGAAATTTGTAATTTGTGACATGACACAGACATAAGCTCAGTAGAATAATTATGAATATTTATTTGATGGCAGAGTTGTTTCACTTCAGTCAAAATTGTTGAGTAGTTTTCCTAAAACTAATTCGTTTAGTTTATATTTAGATCTTGTGGAAATTTGAAAACTTTTCAAATTAATAGTCAAATGCTTTTGCAGTTTTGTAGCTTTTTATTTCTACTCACAAGATCTTTTTGTGTGCGTAGATGTTGGCTTCTGAAAATTCGATGCTACATTACTTTGAACTGATAATTTTAATATTGCTGCTAATAAAGTTTCAAAATGTCTTCCATTAGGAGTAAGTCAATTAGATTATTTAAGAAATCAATTATTATTGAAAAACAAAATGACATTACGGGATGGAGACTATCTACTACCACGTAACCTTATGAAACGATGATAAATCGACTGAGCAGCACCGCCTTTCCTCAACGCAATGAAAAATTTCTCCCACACGTAAAAAATTACAGAGTTCATTAATGCACATTAAATGTCAATCCTGCTAGAAACTCATCAGACCGGAGCAAAAACTTTTATCCATTTGGCTCTTACACTGTCTCCTTGAACTTCCATTTTTTCATGAACAACTCCCACTCTTACCTTTCCCATTTTAGAATTAATTCCTTCGTTCATTTATCATTGTGGATCTAGAGCTAAAATTGTACTAAAACTTTTTTATTTAAGCTAGTTAGAATTATCCTTTTGCATTTTCAAAAGAGTTGATTTGGTGTAAGGTATAATTGGAAGTGAAAGCTTCTAACTGCATAATAAGCTAACTTTTTACAACTTTCCTTTGTGATTCTTAGGTAGTCACTTAGAGTTTTTTTTACTGAATAATTACCCCTTCAAGGACATCTCTTTGCTCTAGATATAGTTATACGTTTACTCTCTACATTTTCATCTATTCTACCAGTTAACTTGACAGAATTTTTTCAGCTGCTATTGATAATTTGCGTGATGCTAACAGTCACTTGCAGTCGTAAAAATATTAGTCCCGTTTCCCCCATTACGCTGTTGATTTCAGCAGTTCAATTCCACTCGTTTAGTGTCTGGCTGCATTGTTCCCATCCAAAATGGGTTTTATGACATTAGCTTGATGGAGATTTTAGATGACAGGTGGGATTGGAAAGCTGCCCAGATTTCCACGAAACGACTTTGGGAAAATGTTATTGACTAGCTTCACAGCATTTTACTTGGCTTTCCACTGCAATTGCCACACGATTTCCCTATCAGTATCGGCTAGAGAACCATAAAACAAACGCGGGTGGATATTGTACTGGCACTCGTTCCACAAAATCTGCAGAAGAAGTGCCCACTTAATTTGATCTAGTGGAGTCTTCTATTTTGCATACACATGCGAAAAGTATATGATGACATTTATAGGCATATAGTATATAATCTAATGCTATCTTCACACTGTAATAAAATGGTTAAAGGTATTAGATAAATATTTATATCTAGTCCTTTCCAATCTACATCAATGCACGCTTCGAATCCTCTCATGTCAGATTTAAGTTAAGTAATGACATGGCTAGAAAACTCATCTTACGGTTTATATTTAGCCGTTGCAGAAATTTCTAACTGTACCAAAAGTAACTACTAATATCTGTAAGGAATCCAAGTAAAATTATAGAATTTTTCAAGTATCTCTAATATTTGGCAAAATTATCTCATTTTCAATATCTCGATTGATACTGTTTACAATTTACAATCAGCATTTCCAAGTATTGCAAAAAACTGTAATGAACTATTTTTTATTTGCAAATCAGATTAGCTTTCAAACAAACTCGGAGTAATAAAGTTGAGCTTGTTTTTTCCGCGTGGAAAGAGGTCACAAAGTAAATTCGAAAAATTTGCATCCAAATTCTATGATTTATTTGTTCAGCTCATGACACTTTCAGATGGAGTAAAATAGTTTCATTGAGCAATCCCCTTGTTTTGGATGGGGTATATCACGTTTTCAGGTCATCACTCGTTAGACAAAGCTATAGGATTATTTGGTATGCCACACCATCAATATTTATATTATTTATTGAAAGAATCGCGAGGAGTAGTTTCGAGGTTTATTTTAAAGGATTCTCATCTCAATACGCGTCAACTTTCTCATAAAAGGATGCTTTATTGACTTTTCCACTACCCGAGATACATTTCAGCAAGCAATAAAGCAGTTGTTGTTGAAGTACGGAAAACCAGGAAAGCAAAAGGATTCCCGCGGCAGTTATATAATAAATGGTTGTTTTCACTAAAAACTAATATCTCGAAGCCTTCATTTTTAACGTCGTTTCGCGTCAGTCCATGAGCACAAAGAGGGGGTGTATGTACATTCATTTTCCGCATGAGTGTGCTAAAACATTGGCCGGAAATTTCACAATAAATTTCCGTCCTACTGATTTTTGCCATTGGGGAATAGAAATCGACCTCTATCTTACAAGCTACTGCCCCATCGAAATTCAAAAGATTCTTTGAATAAACTTCAAAACGTTCAGGATCAATTTCAATTGCTTTTACCTAAGGGAGAGAAAGGCTAGTTATTAAATAAGATGTTATACTCTGCAAATATATTATCAAGCGGTGCGAGCCACGTTTTTTTTAGGGAGAAATGTGTCCCATGAATAAATATGGGGAGAGGACAGTGAGCTTTGTAGATCACTGAAATCGTGTCCTCATCCCTGTATCATCATGACTTTTCCCCTTTGACTCTACGACTGTAAAGACAGACACTGTCATGAATATTAAAATGGGCTTCATATAGTAAAATACACACGGTCTGGAAACGCAAAAGTTGATGTTTTGCACAATCCACATTCACCATTCGTAACTCCCTGATGCTTGTTGGAAGAGATCAAAATGCTAAAAAGAAACATTTTTTTTCCTTTTTATACTACTTCCTCCTTTTGATCTGTGAGAGTGGAAACGAGTATGCAAATCAAAAAAGTCCAGGAGGAAATGTCGGACTTTAAAGGAATCTCCAATATTCTCACATTGGAACATTTGTGTAGGGCAATTGCATCATTCATCTCTTTCGCATTGTGTATTTTTGTTTGCCATAATAAACAGCAGTAGCAAGAGTGATGTTCAATGCTCAAAAGGGATGGAAAGTTTTTCTATTGCATGAAAGTCAAGAAGGAAAACTATTTGTATGAATTGAATATTCTGTTTGAAGTTATGTTGCAGACTCTACAATTGCATCATGATACAATTCTAGAAAAAATCTATGAATAGCTTAAAGTATCACGTAATAAAGCTATTTTGAAAAGCAAGACTGCATATTTATTCCTTTTGCATGAAGATGAAGGTATGTAAATACTTTCTGAAGTGTGATATTCAAACTTTTACGAAATAATAGACATTGAATTCATAAATATTATTTGAAAACGATAGACATTGTAAACTTTTGCGGATTTTTTTTTCAGATTTTAACCAGACCCACCCGAGTAGTTAGTTCACCCTTTATCAGAACATCATCTTATTACAATTCAAATGCAAATTATTTTCGCTGCTTATTTTCCCAACAGGGAAGACTTTAATTTTCAGAAGTCTGAACTCCTACGGAAAAATGCTGAAGTATGAAATATTGTAACCAAAAAGGATTATTTGTCAGCATCATAGTCCATTAAGAAAAGTCAGGGAAGGCTTTAATTTTCAGAAGTCTGAACTCCTACGGAAAAATGCTGAAGTATGAAATATTGTAACCAAAAAGGATTATTTGTCAGCATCATAGTCCATTAAGAAACGGCCTTCACACATAGGAAATAGATCATGAATGACTTTCAATATGAATAAGGTCTTTCAGAAAGTGATTCCTGTTGCAAATAGGTTTTCCGAGTAAGTGCTTTCCGTAGTAATATTTTCCTAACAAAAGAATGTTTTCAGTCCCAACTGTAGTTTACCCAACAATATACGTTCCATTTGAAACAACGCATTTCACAGAACAACTTTATCCAATTCCCGATTGAAAAGATTCGTTTCATCGAAGACCCGAAAATAAGTGCGTAGTCATCTGGTATAAATTAGAGCTGACATTAAGCCCCTTTTTCAAAATATATTATACAAATATCCGTATCAATATCCTCATATTTAAAAAACACTTTATAAATAAAACTCTTTAAAATAAGCAATCCTCAAAATTTATGTTCTTTTGCGTTCAAAAAATATCCCGAACCACGACCAACAACCACTGAAACATAAACAGTTTTTTACCTTATCCACTCCGGGTAAAAGTGAATTGAGCTTGTTCATGCTCATATTCTGTATTTAATGTGGAAAAAGTGAAAAAAAGAACTTTTCGAGATGGAATATCGTTTAAAGCCCCCGTTTGCATTCAGAAGCACACAGTCATGATCATATCTTATGCAGTTTCTCGGATATCGATAACTTCCCAGAAAAAAGGAATAAGATCATAAGTGATACGGAAAGAAAGAAAATTCTCGTGTGTGGCATCCCTCTCCGGTCACGTTTACTACTTGTTCTAATGCATTACCAAACTACTTGTACATACCAAGTGGGGTAAGTAATACTTTAAAATTTCCAAGAGAAAATAATAATGGCAATTTCCATCATCCTTTTGATGCGGAGGAGCGTGAATTTTTATGCAGTTTTTTCCCATTTAAAATATGGGATACGTTACACAAATGGTATCCATTCCCACTCTAGAAATGTCATAAAGAGTGGAAACAGACGGATGTTTTTTGACTACCCTACTAAGCATGTCTATTATTGAACATTATCTTCAGAAGAATAACCTTCGCCCTTTCCCTTGAATTAGAAATGGGACGGGGTAGATTATGTTTTTTGAATGGAAATTGGAATGTTTGGGACATGAATTTATTTTCCATTTTTCTTCAGATCTATCATTTTATTTCTTTTTTCTTGTCTGGCATGTGCTGGTTATGATTATCATGACTATAACCATCATCACATTCCAATAACTTTATGCATATCGAATTATGAAAGCTGTAATAAGTTTTCCTAGATGCGTTGGTTGACTTACTCAACAACTTATAGAGGAGGTGACAAAGCGAATAAAATATGTATAATTTTTTTTAGTAAAGTATGCATAGTCAGGGAATTCTTTATTTGCCCTTTAGGCAAAAAAACGGATTGCAAAAAAATCTGTCGTGTATTATACGCTGTATAAATTTTAGGTTAAGATGTGCATGAGTAGAAAGGTGTTTTGCAAAATGCTCATCACATCATTCCCTATTGAGTGAAAGTGGAATTTCGCGAGAAAAGTATAAAAGAAAAAAGCGAGGAAAACGGTTTGGAAATTCAATTTGCTTTTGCTTGTACACGTACCACCACCACACGACCGCTTAGGTATTGCAAATAAGAACTATCTGAGTGGAAGGGCCCGCTGAGGTAATATCACCTTGAAAGGGATCTAGCGTCGAATTTTAAATTATCGGATTGAGCTTCGCAGAATAGTTTAAAGAGAAAGCAACGAAATCAACTTGCTCTTAGAGAGAATATGTTCGGGGAATTCCTTGAAGCAACTTGATTAGGTGTGAACGCAAATTGGAAATGTAATCTCCGGCTCGTGAAAGAAGTAATGCTTGTAGCAACATCAATAGTGACCTTAGTTTTGAACCTTCATCGAAAATTGCAGAAAAATCACCCCTGAGGGAAGCATTGATTAATTTATAAGAAATTAAAGTAAGATAAATTGAATACGTAGGTATTTTCCAAGTTCGAAACAGTTTGGATC
>JAHZMU010000572.1:0-16126 GCA_027743725.1 Rambutsinella grinnellia | reverse complement strand
AGCTTAAAGAATCGAATCAATCTCAAAACTTTTAGAACACATTTTTGTAGAAACTTTTAAATTTTAGATAAGCAGTCTTGAAATCTCTAATTGCAATGAAAAACTATAATATTTAATACTGAACGAACATATGCTAAAAAAATATTGCAAAAAAGGTCAAAGGTAAAATTCACTTTCCAATTCCTCTCTTTAAATTTACTTTAAATTTCTACATTTTAAAACTAAATGCACTATTTCACCTGCTTTTAAACACTTGAAATTTAACTTTTCAATTTAACCATCTTAATTTACACTGGAACAATAGCTTCCAAAGCTGACCTCCAACAACTGCAGACCTCTCTTATTCACAATTCACAGCTGATTAAACTTTAATCTAACCTCATTCCAATTTTTTTTCCATTCCACTCAACCGCAACAAATAATGGTGAAAGATAACAGTTTTATGTTGCAGCTGGAGAAATGCTGGAATACTCGCAATTTTCCTCCTTCTCCTATTTCTTGGAAGGGACTTGTTCCAGAAAATGCCAAATCAAAACAACTTCTTTCTGAGATGAGCATGGAGAAGAGTAGGAAGAGAATGTGAGTCAGGTGGTGCATTGCTTCGAGCAAGTGAACGTCTACCCTTCTCAAAAAATACAATGCTTTTTATGCTTTTGCCATTTTTTACTGTAATGATACAAGAGGATGAGCATCATCAACACTAGATGATCTGAAAAAGATACACTCCACAAGAGTTTCCTCCAAACAACCCTCCAAGGAATAATGCTTTATGGGATATGCTCCCATTACCATTTTTATGGGGAGATAAATTCCAAATTGAATTAAATATTTAGGCTAAGCGCTGGAAAGGAAAGTCTAGTAAAATAGATTACATTTTTATTTTTTATACTAATTTACTAGTTTGATAATTGAATTTAAATATAATAAGGCATCAGCTTAGCATATTTAGGCTAAGCGCTGGAAAGGAAAGTCTAGTAAAATAGATTACATTTTTATTTTTTATACTAATTTACTAGTTTGATAATTGAATTTAAATATAATAAGGCATCAGCTCAGCACCATCGCTTCAACTTTGGAATAATCTTAAATCTCTTTTTAAATAGTATTAAATATCTATCATTTTTAGTTTAGCAATTAGCATTTAGTCAAAGTTAACTAGCAATAATTATACTGGCTATTTACAATATTCATTTCAATAGTAGCTCGTCTACATATAAATTCGGTTCTATTAGAAGAGTTTGGAGTGCTTCGTTAAAGTTATTTGAAAACTCCTCATCCGAAAATCGGTCAACGGAGGATCGCGCTCTCTTCCTAATAGCTGCTTGCTCTTTTTTGCTCATATTTAGAATGGATTTGATGACTTCAGCATACTCTTCTGCGTCTGAGGCAAGGAAACCGGTGCGTTTTGATTCGGGGGAGGTGGTCACGATGTCCATGAGGGGTCCGCCGGATTTGTGGGCGACCATAATAAGGCCTGAAGCCATGCATTCGACAATGCCTGGCAATAAAAGAACAAAAAATGGTATTAGAATCTTTGAGGCACCATTTGACATTTCTTAAAGCTTCTTACTAGTAGTAAAAGGCTTAAAACTTACTAATTCCAAAATGCTCATCCAACATAGCATGCATCCCAATCAGTCCATTTACTACTTCTTGCTTCAGCATCTCAAAGGAAAAATTAACTTGAAATATCACATTCCCATCCACTTCCAACTCCTTCGCCAAATTCTTCAGTCCCTCCACCCTTTCCCTATCACCTTCGTTCCTCACGCTCCCTAGCAGCACCAACCTCACTCTCGTCCACAGCTTGGGTTCCAGCACTTCCTTTAACGCTCTCATTGATTTAATCTGCAACGCATGTCCTTTCTCTGGTCTGAATTGGGAGACGGAGATCATGTTAATTGTCCTCTTATCCAGGTCCGCATCGTCGTGTCTCTCCAAACTGGTGCCCCCACTCGACACCGTCCAAGATACCGGAAGATAGGAAGTGTAAACGCGTAACCCATCGTGTCCAAATAAATATCCGGAGTGAACTGGTCGAAAGCCTCCAAACCCAAATAGACAGAGCCTATAGCCTGACCCAGCATTGTAAAAATGGGGAAGGGATCCGCCTCAACCCAATTACGCCTCTTGAGCATAACAAATTCACAGCTTTCAGGGTTGATACTAATTCCAAAGTTGTTCTCCGCCTTCGTCAAAATCTCCTCCGACGTCGCATCACAATCTCCCGTGTAAATAACGATGTGGTCCTCAGGATAAAATTGCTGGAGTGTCCTCACCGCCGCCCAAAGAACTCTTTTCCCCACCTCCTCCAGCATTACAGTATGGATGAAAGAAGCCAATTGTCCTCTTCCGTTTTCCATCTGCCGTTTCCCGAGTTGATCTTTCCTGGAATAAAATCAAATTCATATATGTCTTTCTTTCTACTAGTAGCTTAATAATTAATTTTTAATTACCCGATTGAAGTCTGTCAGATTGCATGTTCCAATCCATGCCACCACAAAGTAAAAGCTGGTCAAAATCCAGATGTATAAAAGGTTAAATATACCCCTTATGGGGCAGCCAGAGCTACACCCTCCCATTCCAAATCACTTATTCCACAACTAATTATCTTTAACTGAACCATTCGGTGATTAAAATTCACAGACGACCAACAAGTCAGAGACAATTTCATCATCTCTGAAAAAGAAGACAACTCAGCATAGACAACTGGACAGGTTTCCTTGGCGCGCTTCAATCAACCTGGTTGGGGTAAGTAGAGACAAATGAAGTGCATTACTAAAGGTGAAATTACTTTGTTCGTTTTCTGCTCTTCTTTCAAGTTCAGCTTTTGGAACGGTTCTCAGGAAAAAAGTAAAATAAATTGAGAGTTGAGCTCTCGGCTCATCAACTTTCACCTCGAACCTCGAACTGACTTATCAATGACCACGAAAAAATGGACTTATCAATGAATAAATTATGATTTCATCAAAGTTTATAATTCGCTCTGATCAAACATGGCAGAATTTTTTTAAATGAAGGCTTTTCTTTCTATTTTTATTGTCAAATTTATAAATTAAAACATTCTTATTTTTGATTGAGGTAAATATATTATAACATTATTACCTGTTGTTTTAAACTAATTATATTAAAATTTATTTCTTCTTTTTAAACTTCTTCCCCTCTTTCTTAACTGTTTTTAGAGCAGCTCCTAAACCTGTTGCTATTTCCATTGGAAGATTAACGCCAACATCGCCACTATTCATGGACACTTCCATCCGCAAAAGTTGAATGTTATTTTTGCTTATCTTTCGAAGTGTGAAATGATTTCCATCTCCGATGTCTTCTTCAAAGATGACATTGGAGCCATCGCCTATGGCGAGCTGTTTTTGTTTTCCCTTTTGTTTCAGTGCCTTTTTCTGTAATTTCTCTTTTGCTTTCATCGCCTTTTTCAATTGAGCTTTCTTTCCTTTCTCAGCTTTCTTTAGGAGTTTCTTATTCTTTAAAGGAACTCTTGTTGGTTCCTCTTCACTTGTTTCTGTTTCAGTGTCACTGTCATTGCTGCTGTCTGAATCACTTGAACTATGAAATTCTAGGTACGTAGAATTTGCAAATTTTTGCTTTTTATTGTCATTTATTGAATATTTTGAAAAGAAAAAAATATAAAATTGTAGTTTTTAATGCTTTTTTCTTACCTTGCGTGTATTTAGACATTTTGTGTTAATTCAAATTACTTACTGGGCTTCAAGTGAAAGTTGAAAGAGTTGTTTAAATACTATTGATCGTACGTACCAATGATTATAAAAATTATAAAATGAGTTGCGCTTAATTATTCGTTATCTTAGCATGACCATGGCACTGAGACAATGGCTTAATGCAATTTTCAACTCGATGATAAGAAATGCTTGATAAACAAGAACAAAAAATCTTTTATTTGATAATCAGTGCTTGACCTTCAAATATTGTGCGCACACACATTTGCCTAATTATTAATTAATGTAGACAGGGTTTATCTAAAACAACTAAATAGATTGTTCAATCTGAATATGATTAAAATTATTGTCTAAGATTGGAGAGCAAATTAATCGCATACTTTATGAACAAGTGTTTAGTAATTAGGGGTTTAAAGTTAAGACCTGACATCAGTTGCATTTAAGGTGGTAACTGCTGGAGAAATGTTAATTATCCAGACCTCTCTCAATCAACATTTCTCCAAAACTTCTTTGTACTCTTCCTCTGTAAAATCAGTAAGCGTTCGGTGTGGATGATTCCCAATTTTCATCCGGTAAATCCACCGACCGTTATTATTTTGATAATGTTTGGTAACTTGAAAGCTGGTGTTACTCCCAAGAACTTTGGAACAAACTTGTCGGACAGTAGATGCTCCTCCTTGGTTTTGAACTGAGTACGCTAGGTCTCTATCACCAGTTGTTCGCGACAAGCCGTTTATTTGTGCGAAGACTTCGGCTAGGCGACTTTCGAAGATCGCATTGCCACAGGCTCTACAATTTACAGGCGACATGTCACTGCAGTAGATATTACCCCGTGATCTGTAAATATATTGAATGTGTAATATGAAAAAAAGTTGTAGTAGTTGTACCTTTAAAAAACTGATATTGTAATTTGGCCTCTTAAATCTTCTTCCCCCGAGAGTGGTTATTCTGATGAAGGCATATTTATGCCGCTCTGGTTTATACATCGGAAGAAATGGACTTTAAAGTGTCATTGATCCTAACAAAAGCAACTTGTTTTTTGGATCTTCGATCAAAACTATAGAGAAATACGCCCTATTAAACAAAGCTGTTAATGCCAAAAAAATACGTTGCGGGAAAAGTGGTTTATGACGACAGATTCATCAACATTAAGGGGTGAATGAATTTTATTAATTTCAAAGTAAACAAGATAAGCTTTGATTAAGAGTAAATTGTTTGGAAAAATATTAATACGGACTAATGTGTAATTAAACACGAGACATCTTAAATATATTTTATGCAATTGCAAAATGATTTTATGAACGTACGTAAATCTGGTAAACGTATTTTTATTTTTGACTCTACGTCATGTAAATGAAAGATTTAAATCATTGTATCATGCATTCCAACAATGCTTTCACTATGCTTGCTTTTTTGTAGATTTTGCCACATCCTCCTGTAGCTTTGTCAAGACTTCCTGCAAATCTTTAATGTTCTTCAATGGCACACATACTCCGTAGAAAGAGTTTGAATTATCGTTGAAGATTTCAATCTTTACAAGGTGCCTCCCATTTTTAACAATTCGCATTACTCGAATTTGATTTCCACACCCAACATTTCCCACCGTGATTGTTCCTTTTTCTTTTGATCTGTTTTTCTTTTTTTCTGTGTAGTCCTCGGCATTATCTTTCCAGCTTTTGTTTTTACCTGCACCTACATTCTCGGCCATGTTGGAATTGCTGGAGCTTGTCCGTGCTCTTTTAATTGTCACTCTTCCTAAAAAATAATTGATTTACGATTGAATTTTATTCAAAAAGTTATGAAATAATAGGTATTTTTACTTCTTATATTGACAAGTAGACCTTCCATTGCAATGAAATAATTGTCTTGCCGTTTGGCAACAGGATGCAAAGTTAACTGCGTTTATCATTTATATTTCATTAATTTTTAAAGAAGTAAATTGTAACCAATTTAATATGGCAAGGACAGGGATGCCCTGATCCCTATGCTTATTTCGTTCAATTACCTTTTCTATCTTCTATTATCGTGTTGTCTACAAAACTACAATTGTTCTGCATCAGTGAAATGATATTTTTACATTCTGGACTAATAGTCCATTGCTGGTAATTTCAACAAATGCAAAAACCGTCCAATTTAGTAAAACAAAGCAAAAATGATGGATTAATAAGATAACATTATCAAGTAAACATTTTATAATGAAAGGGTCAAAGACTTATTGTAATAACGAATTAATTTTGTTCAAAATACGTTGTTTTAAGTGTAATCATTTATATAGATAGGAATATGACATGACGCATCAGTTAGCTCGAATGGTTTAATTCTGCATCCCGCCCTCCCTTTTCAGGTTGCTTTAAAACGGTATCACTGCTATCATGAATAAAGTTTACCGCACGTAATAAATACCACCTGATAATTACGTACATACTTGTCCTAAAATTAAGATTCAGGTTTCAATTTAATAACGTTAAGTTGAAATTCATGTCTGGGATCAATTATAGATTGTCGGGACTCTATATTTTTCCAGAGTTCTTCTTAAAAAGCCCCATATTTTTAATGCCAATCAAATTTACTCTAAAACTCTTTATTTACATTTCAAAACTTTTCTCTCGGAATAATTTTTGCAAGTCATAGAGCTAATTTCATGCTACACTTTCATAATCATCTCATCCAACTAACCCGAGAGAAGTTTTTATTCCCCTTTCACTTTTTTCACGCTTCTTATTTAAACCTCTCAAGAGAATGCATATTGCCGGGAAACGCCTGGAAAAAAGTTTTTGGAAATGGAAATGTTTGCTTAAGCACTAATTTACATTTCTCACAAAGTTACTCCTCAACACCTTTTTGCTCGTTAGATCATCTCATCCTTTTCATATCTCATTTGCAATTCATCTTTTTTCCTACAGAAAAATAATTCTTTTATTTTAAAAATGGCAATAAATTTTCATTAAAGATGTAACATCTGACTTTCGTAAAAAGGGTTGGATAAATTAGCACATTTCCCAGTTGACCTTCCGCCTTCGCCCAAGAAATAGTTCATGTCTCTCAGGACTTTCTCTTCAATCTATGACAATATTGGTTCCTCCGGTTGGAAAAAATCTGGAATGTGATCAGATCCTAAAAGTAGCTAGATGATCATTCCAATAGCATCTAATCATTTTTTTATATTTACGACTTCTGGAATCTGAGCATTCTTCCCGAGACAAGGAAAAGTCAGTCTCACTCGACTTCTGAGACGGAAAGTCCCATTGCAGAAAACTCAAGAGAAAGTAAATGGAATGGAGTGAATGGGGGTAGAGGAAGTCTGAGAGCTGAGGAGTGAGAGTGGAAGATCCGGAGCTCATTCCGGCTCAAGCTCTCTCAGAGAAAGCAGCAGAGTTGGTGCAAATACAAGAAAAATTGGAATGGAGTGAATGGGAGTAGAGGAAGTCTGAGAGCTGAGGAGTGAGAGTGGAAGATCCGGAGCTCATTCCGGCTCAAGCTCTCTCAGAGAAAGCAGCAGAGTTGGTGCAAATACAAGAAAAAGTTTGTTTGGAGAGTGATCCCTCTTCAAAAGGATTTGGATGTGAAAGGGGTTATTTGTGTTGGGGATTAACCTATTAAACATTCTCACATTGCCCATGTTAGAATTTACCAATTTTCTTTATCTGATAGTTTTAATTGAAGTGGCTTTTATTCAAGGTGAAAGTATTTCCTGTTTCTAAAGTGAGTGTTAAGAAGCGAGTCTCTCACCCTGCCCCAAATGAAGTCTTTTACTTATTCAAAGTAAAATATGTGACATCAAAGATGAGATTTTTTCACATCCTTCTCGTCTTAATTGCTTCCGGTAAGATAAAATGATTTTTTATTTTTAGAATATTTACATAATATATCTCTGCTTAGCATAAAAATGGAGAAGTATTTCATGCAAGAATCCAACACTTCCTCTTCTTCACTGTCCCATCATCCCAATTTGACTTCCCCTACCATCTCAAACTTTTGCTGTTTCCACTCAATAAAAGAAACATCTTTCTTTTCCGCTCTTTATCCAGTCTCCTCACATCCAATGCGACAATCAGCCGTGTCCCGAATCCCAATCTGGTCCCTTCATCAGCTCTCTCTCCTTTCTCCCTTCCAGTTGTCCTTTAATAAACGTCTTCAAAAAGGAATTAGATCTGCTCTCCTCCATTGAGCTTCATTTGATCACCTTCAACCTCCTTCACTTACTGTCCTGTCACTTTGTTCTGGGAGGAAGNCAAAAAGGAATTAGATCTGCTCTCCTCCATTGAGCTTCATTTGATCACCTTCAACCTCCTTCACTTACTGTCCTGTCACTTTGTTCAGGGAGGAAGTCATCACCATCATCATCCAATTCCCATTTCCCCTTCATCATTTTTTCCCTCTCCTGAAAAAAGAGAGAGAAACTTTCTCTGAATGTTTTTGCTACTATTCTTCCCCTCTGATTTCATATGCGGAGCAGGTAACCTACTGCCCATTATCTGTTTCTGATCGCCTCCCGAGGCACAGTCCACTTTCGGTGATTGTTGTCGTTCTCACCTCTCCATATATTTTGGAGGCGTATCTGGTCAGGGAATAGAACTCCCAAATATTGCAGATTTTTTACAACTATTCCCATTTTACCTCAACTTTGCCAATTAACGTTTTCACTAATGAAATATTCCATTCATTTAAGGGTCGTTGCTCTCACAGATAATAATTCAATTCGAAAGAATTCTATCACTAATTATTTCATTAGCAGCGAAAAAACAATTGCGTGGGTGTCATTCCAACAAAAGAACGTCTCATAAAAATGTTTTCTCTTCTAAACGACTAAACTCATCATAACCATCATCATTCTATTTTAAATGGCAATATATTCAGTATTCATCTCCGACTTAGCTTATATCATTAGCCCCCACCTCATTCTATATTTTGTGGCTTCATTAGCAGAAAGTGATAATTCTCTGTGCTCAGTATCATCCCATTTTATCGCTTAAGTTGCAGCTTTTCTCCCTCTTTATTTTTCTCAATAGGTTGAATGCGCTTCAAAGCGGAAGCAAAAGTTTTTGTTTGGAATCATTTGACTCTGTTATCCTTTTCATGAGACCTTTTCCGAGGTAATGATGCGGAAGGAAATGCTCATCAGCACCGAGAGTGCACTGGATTCACTACAGCCACGAGCCAAAACACTTTCCATTTTTCCCAAAGGCATGTCAAGTGATGGTCCACCATCCACATAATATATAGCCCATTTCACACATTTCCATTCAAATCGGAACGATTCCATTTCATTATTGAAGTAAATTGGGTGAGTTTGCCGGAGGAAATGAGAATAACTGAATGGGCCATTTACTCCGGCCGGACACTGTACGAACTGAAATGATTTGTTTTCTTTGAGCTCTTTTTTCTCTCTCGGATCATCTCGATAATAATATGATGATTGGGTGATGATGAAGCTATGGAAAAGGCCAATTTGGAAAATATTTTCTCTCTCTAGAATGTAGAGAAATGGAAAGTGATTGACTTTTGATTTGATTAGCCTAGAAAATCAAGTCGAATCGGAGAATATAAAATAAGCTGATATTTTTTATCGATTCAGTTGCGGAATGCCTGATGCTCAGCAGAGTTCTCGTCCCCCAATACAAACTAGTTGGGGAAGATGCCCTGTTAAAATGCGAGTACGATTTAGGCCGGGATAGACTTTACGCTGTGAAATGGTATAAAGATAATGAGGAATTCTTCAGATATGTACCAAGGTTCAACCCTCCCATTTATACGCATCCGGTGGAAGGGGTTCGTGTTGAGGTCAGAAAATGTGAAAAATGATAGTCCATTTATTTAATACTTTTACATTTTACACTAAAAATAGCATGTTTTGCTCTAATTTTAGAATATAAAATCAAATGATAAGCGTGTGCTTATAAGAAATTTGACTGTGAGGTCAACGGGCGTCTATCGCTGTGAAGTGTCTGCGGAAGCGCCAAGTTTCGCTTCGATTATGGGCGAAGGAAGAATGACCGTTGTTTGTAAGTTTATAAAAATGGTAAAAAATTAAGTTTAAACTAATTAATTTTTATATTTAGATTTGCCAAAAGAAGCTCCCCAAATAACTGGTGTCAATCTAAGGGAGGAATACGAAGTTGGTGATGTCTTAGATCTCAACTGCACTTCCGCCAAGTCCTTCCCTCCAGCGAAGCTCTCCTGGTATATCAACGATAGCCCTGTAAGTAAACCAATTTATTTTTTAAAACACGAAAACTGCATTTCATTCGCTTTTCTTTGCAAAATAATTGCATTCATAAAACACTCCTTACAATATGACATGGCCCACTTCACTTCCTTCCTGGGAGTTGATTTATTTTCCTCTAAAAAGTTTCCTCCCTTAAAAAGCCAACATAATTTAATTACAATTCCGTTACGTTTAAATCATCCCCATTTATTTCAGCTTGTCCAGAATATAATTCGGTTTTAAAATAGTATCATTCCTCCGAGGAATCCCTAAAATATTTACTTGGCTATTCCTCCATTTTTTACTCTGAGGTTTACACAATTCCACACCTTTTATTCCTTTTATGTAAAATATTTGCTCCTTCCCGTTTCCTCCTCTCTCCAGTGTACTGGAAGTAGAGAGAGAAACCATTGCAATATCCCATTCCATTAGAATTGCAAATGGAAAAAGGGTATCCCATTCCTTTCTCCCGTCACCATCCTAAAAGGGAATGAGATCAAAGTGAAAAAAAATAACTTTTAGAGAAAAAACGTCCTCTGGCTCTGGTTGGTGGGCAAGGTGTGATCTCTGTGTTTATGGTCACGTCTCATCTTCTCATAAACAAACAGCAATAGCATCAAATATTTCACAGTGTTCCCCACACCTCTCACAACTTTTTCTTTCCTGAATACTTAATGAAGCTGGAAGTCCCCTGGTCCATCAGCCTCCACCCTGCCCCTACTGAAGAGCCACCAACAACCCACTTGGGGAATAAAGCAGCCTCGTACAATTCATATTTAATGATCTCAACCCTGCAGCTACAGCTCACCCTTGAAGCAAACCATTTTGGGGTAAAGGGAACAGCAAAAGTTAGATGTGTGGCGAGAATCTCTCCTCTCTTTTGGCAAGATGGGGATGAGAAGGTTCTTGAGCATCATGGAAGACATGCGAAAAAGAACCACCACCATATCGAAGAGAATCTCAAGGAAGATGAGAGTCTAGACAAGAAAAAGGAAGAGATGGACCATCATCATCAACTCCAACAACAGCAGAATACTTATCATAGTCACCATCATCATGAGACCCTTCTACAATATGATAATGGGGAGGAGGATGAAGATGGAAATTATTATTATGGCTTTGGCGGACTACCCCAGTTCCAAAGGGAAGCTTTGGTACTCGTCAGGGGAGGGAGTTGCTCAACGCTTCTCCACAATTGTAAGATTCTTCCTATAATTTTCGCTCTCCTTGTCAAATTGTTTGGATTGAGATGCTAACTCGTGTGAATCTATGGAATATTAAATTATCAAGAAATTATTATCAGATGCCAAATTAAAAGGTAAGTGATGAATAATGTTAATTTTAAGAAAATCTAATGCAATAATCATTCTCTGGACATATCAAATTTAAAAAAATTATCTTACAAGTTCATAAAATAGGTCATTACTTAAAAAAAATTGCTGACTTGTAAGAAAAATTCGATGTAACTTATCTCATGTTAAATAACTCGATATAAAATAAACTAATGGTTAAGGGAAAACTCGACCTAATTATTGAGTTGTTGAATTTTATTCTGAGGCAAAATGAGACTCCAGCTGGAAAGTAACTGGAGAGAAACAGAGTTATTTACTCACTCCAAATATACGAGCAGCAGGCAAGTAAAGCCTACTCTACTTCTGTATCGCTCTTTTGGACAAGTCAGAGTCACACAAATCACGAAGAAAAAGAAAAATGAGCTGCTCTCAGTATGAGCTCACAACACAAAAAAGCTCTACCTATTCCATTGGAATTGGAGCTAGAGCTGATCGTCCGTGAGTGTGGCTATATCACACACTCCCCCGGAAAATAATATTTTTTAACATAATTTTTTGCATGTTTCTCCATCTCCCCTCCAACACGTTCCTCTACATCTTTGTTTTCCTGTCCAATAATGGAAATAGCTCAAGCCTATCCCTGCCTTTAATGTGAAAGTGAGAGAGGAAAATGCAATTCGCGTGAATACTCCCATTTCTCCAGAGACAAACGGAATACTATTCACTTTGGAAAAAATATATTAGCTTTTTTTCTCCTCTTGTAACAAAACAAGTACATTTATTTCTGAAAAGTTTAACTTTTTTTAGGTGTGTGTACCTTCCTATTTCTTTTTTAAACAATTTCATTATGCAGAAATTAAATTAAAGTTTAAATTTTTAAATAATTTCAAGGTTTTCTGTAGTGAAATGGCTTATGTCACTCTCCTAAAGGGTCATACAAGTTTTTTTTACACATGTTTATGCAAACTCTCATCCATAATAACTCTTTCCGATTCCACAACTCGGAGAAGAGCACGTCCCAGATGAACTAAATTGTAAATGGGGTTCATCCATCCTTGACAAAAAAATTATTGCTGGTGACTCGCAACTTTACATATTTCAGAGGAGCTTCCACAAAACACGGGAAAAATATGACCACTTTCACACAAAACATACTTTTTCCATCGCCACTCTCTTCGCATACATTCATCCAGTTTCACTTTCTTTTTCCATTTCCCCAAACCCCGAATGAAGTAAGCGGGTTTAGTGAATAAAAAAAACTTGCTTTACTTCTTTCACTTTTCCTCCTTGTATTCCCACTTGGACTTTGAAGTTTAGTTTTTTTAAAGGAGGAAATTTTAAAATCCATAAAATGGCCCATTCCTCCATCCGGATGTGGGATTATTGTCTCCTGAATTATACATGACAACAGGTTGAGCTCTAGAAAAGAGAAAAGTGTGCAGGTGTAAAAAAAACTAAAGTATAAAGTAAGCCATATCAGTTTGGCTTCTTTATGGCTACCATTTTATATGGAAATTTGGGGTCCGGCTTGAGATAAAAACAAAATATTTCTCTTTTCTTTCTCTCTGACCAAATAAAATATCTCGTGTCTTTTTTTTACGAGAGTGCTGATTTCTTGACCCGAATCTTCTTTTCTCTCGCAGAAAAAAAGGGAAATCAAAGCGATTTCTTTTATAGAAGGGAATTGAGTTAGTGCGATGGATGGAAAGGTGTGTGGCGAAAGGATTTTCACTCACACGAGCTCGAGCTTCTTCTATGCAAAAGAACTAATTTTTAGGGAGGATTTTTTCTTCTCTGAGTGCAATGCAGGTAGAAAAATGTAGCTTCTGGTGATGTTGATGGGCTCATCTATGACTTTTTCTCAAGCTGCCAACACAGCAAGAAGGAAGTGGAGAAGCAGTTGTGGAGGGTCATTACCGTTTCCGCTCACGTCCCATTCACACTTCATATAAGAAAAGAGCAATTTTTTACGGAGTCAACTTTCTTTTCCTTGAGAGTTGAAATGGTAGCAGAGAACAGGAACACCTCTTCTCAAGTGAATTTCTCTTCAGAGTGGTGCAGGGAGGCTGATGCCATAGGGAAATGGAAGGGTTAGACAATGGGAAGAGTTTTTATTGAAATATTTTCATTGAAAATATTTTTATGAAGAGTTGGGCCGATGCAGGAGAAAGTATTGAGTTATGAAGGGTGGCGGGTGACGAGACAAAAGATAAAAAATTTATGATGGAAAAAATTACAGGAGACAAAAAGCTAGAAGAAAGGCTTCTCTTGGAAAGTTGAAGTAAGTGGATAAGAGAAGAAGTTTATGCGGATAGTTTATGGAGAGTCGTTACCCTTTCAGAGAAATTGAGATGGAAGGTCAATAACGTTATAGTATTATTGGAAAAGAAATGATTAGATGTGATAAGAGAAGAAGTTTATGCGGATAGTTTATGGAGAGTCGTTACCCTTTCAGAGAAATTGAGATGGAAGGTCAATAACGTTATAGTATTATTGGAAAAGTAATGATTAGATGGGAGATGAGATGTTTAAGTTTATTGAGGGGAGTTATAGACTTGTAGTTATTGTTATATTTTATGGTGAAATTTGCCAGAGGAATGATGAGTACTGTTTATTCATTTGCAGATAACAATGCTTTTGATAGATGGACTGATTTATACCTCAATTTGGAATCAAATCTCATAATAGAACGCAATTTTAAATCACAGTTACCTAAATTTATGATTCTATCAACTAGCCCCAATTTTTTATCAGAATTGTCTGATACAAATATTTGCATAAAAATAGCAGTTAGGATTTGATTGAATTGATTGGAAAATGACTCGCAGTTGATATTTTGATCATCGACTGTCGATATCGTCTGATATTATTGGTTAGGAACAAACAAATTTGTATAAAACGTATATTTGGATGCGATAAAATTGCGTAGTGAAATAAGATAAATTTTAATCATGCGATGTTTTTGAATGAAATTTGAGAATGGGGCAAGGCAAACTGATAAGTTTCTTGTTATTTTGGAAGGTTCTTCCGCAAACTCGAGAAGAAAACAACATATTTTAATCTAAGTTAAGTTGTTATCACGTCTTAATTGCATAACCCCACGCGTGGCTGAAGCCAAGTTCGGAGTATGCGTCAGTTCCAGTTCTAGATTGAAGTTTATCCACCCACTTATTTCAAATAATGATAATTTCAGTCTATTGTCAGCCAATTTTTGATTGATTTACGCCGAGTTATTCAAACATAATTGGCATTAAATTTTCTATCATACGTAAACAAATTTCCAATCACCCAAATCAATAACCAATCAATACCACTTGGTCATTCACAAAATAAAATTTATCAGTCATTACACCTACAATGTTTCAAGTTCCCTATATTTTAGCAAGTTCGCATTAAAGTTGTACTTTCATCAGCCATCTCATAAACTTGCCGCCATCCCTCCATAAGACTTATCATATTTTCAACCATTCAATTAAATTTTTCCACTTACGACCAAAGCGTTTTTTGAAAACTACCCGCAGCTATTAATGATTAATGGTGTTTACTTTTAAAAAAACATTATTAAATTAAAATTTAATCGATGTTCATCTCTTAATCGAGAGATTTCAATTGAGCCGACAATTATTAATGAGCTCTTGACAGATCCATTTTGCCACAAGATGATATAACTCAATTACACATAACCTCTCCGCAACCTTGTTGACCCGAAGTTGTCCTCACATCATCAACTCCACACGTTTCAGAGGACAACCTTGAAGCTCAACACCTTACATAACATTATTCGCCCTTTGACATAAAAACTTAATTGGCTATGTAATTTAATTGCGAGAAATTTGTCAGTTTTCCTTATCATGTTCGGAGAAAAAACAGGTAAGCAAAATTCATTATGTTAAAGAAACTGTCATTACGAAGTCATTAGTAAAGTAACTAGAAATTGTCTATCTATATCACCCCAACCCTTATCACTCTACAAAAAATCCCAAACTGCTGCGTATGATCAACTAAAACTTACAAGCAAACAAACAAGTTCATATCACGCTCTGATTTATCATCATGTAAATTTATGGAAACGTTACTGGCATATTAACCCTTGACTGAAGCTGTCGAATAAAGCTGATTGATAAATCATCAATACATTATCCCTTATCCAAAGTGGATCTAAATGATAAGCTGAGTATTATCACCAAGTTCATATAAGAAGGAGCTCGGCATTCCCCAAAATCATTCTGGCCTTCTAGGACTCCACAAATCACTTGATTTGCATTTGGTTTTCACTGATTAAGAAAAACATAATCAAAATGCGCATTGTTAGCGATACAATGGTCCAGGTAATATTTTTCTGTAACTTTGTAAGCTAAATTTTGTAATTTTTATTTTCTAAAATTATTTTCTCAATTCTCAAAAGACTCCTCTGGAAAAGGTAAACTACATCGACCCTTCTGAACAGCTCCGTCCCGAAGCATCCTTTGCCGCCCGCCCTATAGCCAGCTACCGTGACTACACGGTTGATGAAAATGACCCGATTAAGGAACGAGTTCGTAAAACCTACCTGGAAATGCATACAAATCAAACGGTCGAGTTCGTGAAAGGGCGTCTAGCCCGCTGGACCAAATTTGATACATTCAAGGTAACCTTTTCAGAGATTGAGATGAGCTGATTCTTGGAAAAAAGCAAACAACTTCATTTCTCATGCATTACACACTGCTCTTTCCTTTTGAAAATATAAATTGGAATAAGCTTATTCAAAAGAAAACCTCTTTTTATATTCAGGCGGATATAATGACAGCCTTGGACAAACTGAATGATTTGGTGGATGAGTCTGATCCAGATGTGAACATTCCCAACATTGTTCACGCCTTCCAGACGGCGGAGAGAATCAGGAAGGATCACCCAGACAAGGAATGGTTCCATTTGACTGGGCTTATACACGATTTGGG
>JAHZMU010000571.1:0-10480 GCA_027743725.1 Rambutsinella grinnellia | reverse complement strand
GCCAATCTGATTACTTGACTGAGGAATATTTTAGCTACCTTTTCATACATGAAAAACACTGAATATTTCTCTCTCTCTCTTAAGAAGCAATCAAGGAAACGCTAAACCTCAAATAAAAAGTTTTTTTTAAAGAAAACAATTTCTATTGTTTCCTCAAACAATTTCAAACTCTATACCGAAATGTTTAGGCTAAATGGCAAGGTAGTTTAGAAATGCTTTGAAATGGATTTGTTGTTCGATGGGAAAATACTTGTAAAATTTTTAATTCATTCGCTATTTTTGGGTTTGAGAAATAATTGGATTGTGATGGGGTTGTGATAAGAGAGCTTCAGGCTTTTAGAAGGGGTTGACGATGGTTTCGAGGGGCCGGAAGTGAACTTGTTCGAATGGGAACCCGTAAACTACTCGCTTTTTACTTCATACCACGTCTCAAGAAGGGAGAGGGACACAGCTTGTTTGTGTGACGGCGACCCCCGGTATCGAAATGCGAAGAAAGCATATCATATCAGAGGTAGGTTGAACCGGAAGCTGAAACAATCATGACAAAGGGCTCGTAAAAAGGAATTTTTTAAAGTTAAAGTTTGTTTTAAGGGCGTCCCCATTTCGGTTTTTAAAAAGGGGAAGGAGGTGGCTTTAAAAGCTGATTGGTCTTGGCGAAAAATGAGATATGCGCATCTACATTTTGATGTGCTCAAAAAGGTTTTAAATGTAAAAAACAAGTTATTTTTGGGAAAACATTTTGTGGAATGACGTGGTCATTCTACTCAGGAAAGAGGAAGGGAGTGTGGGAAAAATTGGTAAAATTTTGGTATATTTTTTTGAAAGGTATTTGGAGAGAACGGTCATCGTGATTTTCTCATCAAAAGCATGAGCTAGTTTGCAGGCCGTTTCCTATCGCTATTACAAAGCTTGGCAAGTTTTATTCTGAATATTCGCTCTCTTGAAGCTTTTATCTGATGAAGGGCAAGAAATGCCCGGATATGCTCACCCACAGGGAATGGGAGCTTGTGGGAAAATTGGCAATTTTGAGCGAAAAACAAGAGCAAAGTTAAAAAGCTGCTTTAAGAGCTATCACCTTGTTCACGTACAATTTGAAAGCGACGACACCAAAAGCGTATTAGAGATGAGATTAAAAATTTATATCAACTTCACATATTTCCACTCTACTTGCGAACAATTCATTAAAGATTTGCTGAAAATTGAAGGAAAATTAGAGTTTCTCAGAAAGTATGAATATGCAACAGCTTTTTTTATGCTTTTTCGACAGAGTCGACCGGAAACGGGCCATTTTTTGGGCAACTTTTTTCTCACAACGTACATACTTGGAGCTTTTCTCTTGCTCTTGCTATTCAAGTTTTTTTCGGGTTTAAAAAAAGAATTTCACAAGCAAATATTTTTCGTCTTTAGTTGTAGGTTGAAATAGTTGATGGGAATAACCAGCTCATCTCATAACGGGCCAAGTTCCTGCGTCCTGCGCTCACCGCTCCAATCCACTCTTGTCGCGTGTGACCGGATAAAGGGAATGAAATGTTTTTACCTTTTTTAATCCGGTTTTAATGAAATGTGAAAAAGATTTCATATCATATCAAAAGAGGGTGATAAATTGGCGTGCAAAAAGGTTTAAAGTGAGGATGCGGGGACTAGTTTGGCTCCGAATATTCCTCAGAGTTCCCATCAGGACAGGGCTAACTGGTTCCTCAACCTGTTAAATTGTCTCAATTTTTTTTCACCAACCCTCTACTTCTTCAAATAACCTTAACTTGCCTCCACTTCCTCCAAAAAATTCCTTTTGACAAGTGACCATCAGAGGGGGTCGGTGAACCTGGTGGGAAAGCGTTTGGGCGCTTCGAGGTGGAGCTCAAAAGACAAGCTGAATCCTCCAAAAAATTCCTTTTGACAAGTGACCATCAGAGGGGGTCGGTGAACCTGGTGGGAAAGCGTTTGGGCGCTTCGAGGTGGAGCAAAAGACGAGCTGAATACAGTTGTTGACCCAGAACTAAAACACCTCTCCCCCACCTCACTTTTCAGCTCTGAAAGTAATAGCAGGGGGTCGTGGGAACGACACTCGTAACAGGTCGAAAAATTCATCAGAGCTGGTCACACCTCTCCCCTACCATTCTCTACCCACTCATTCCATTCTTGGACGCCAACAAACAAACATCTCACAACAAAACGGCCTTGGATCGTGGGAACGGCAGTCGTAACAGGTCGAAAAATTCATCAGAGCTGGTCACACCTCTCCCCTACCATTCTCTACCCACTCATTCCATTCTTGGACGCCAACAAACAAACATCTCACAACAAAACGGCCTGCAACGGCCTCAACAAATTGCTCAAATTAATTGCTCAATTAACTAAATTCTTTTAAGATTAACTCTTCAATTTTTTATTAGTTTTTTAAACGAAAAAAATCTTTTTTATAAACTTTTACAAAGTGAACTGTGATGGAAGTGGATTGCTCAAAGTGAAAAGAAAATTTTTGGATTGAATTTCGAAAAGGATTTTTTTTGGAAGAGAATTTCAGATGGCGTCTTCAATGGGTAAGTTATTAAAAAAATTCTCTGTGTACGCGATTACCAATCACTACCGCACTTAATTGGGGGAATGCGCTCTCAAACTGTTGACCTCTAGTTAAAAAAGATTCTCTCTCCACTTATCTTCCTCAACATTTACGAGTGCGCGACCTTCAGCCCACATAGAACCTTTCCATTTCATCTCAAAGAGAGCTTGTTCACGTTTCCAACTTATCCAATTATATCACAATCCAGTTAAAACTATCCGAGATAACCCTGAAAAATTATATAATTCTAATCAATCCAACTCGGATTGCCCCGGAGGAATGAATTTGGTTGAAATATTCGGTTTAAAAGTTAATTTTTCGAAGAAAGATGTTTCACACTGCCCCAAAAATTATGCGTGAGTTTGGATATGCGTAAAGTATGAGAGGTTATCATGTTACGTGGAGAAAGATAAGCGGGATTATGGAGAGCAGTGTCCCATGATCAATGTCAACTGTGTCCGTGGAACGTGCTTG
Source organism: Rambutsinella grinnellia (assembly GCA_027743725.1). Lineage (NCBI taxonomy): Eukaryota > Metazoa > Arthropoda > Collembola > Entomobryomorpha > Entomobryidae > Rambutsinella > Rambutsinella grinnellia. Next base: position 7,446 of record JAHZMU010000571.1, on the reverse strand, counting down.
TCCAAATCCACATGTGAGAAGCATTCCATTCTGGGAATAAATCACGAGCTTGTCAAATGCTCTCTCTCTCCGCTTCTCTCTCTTCCTTTAAAAACTTGTCATTTCGCTTTTCTTGAGAAGCTCTTCTTTTTCCCTCCATGCATAGCGTTGTCTGGCTCTCCCACACGGTTTCCTGGAGGGATTGTGGAGGGAAGTCTCCTTGGAGCTAGCTTCCTCTTGGTCGATATGAGTTGGGGAAGAGAGGAGAGTCTAGAGCGTCTTTTTTACGCACTCGGAATTCGTTTTTTTTTGGGCAGAGATGAGAGATGTGAGAGAGGCACAGCAACAGGCTGGAGGATTTCCAGCTGCTGGACAAGGTGGAATGCTCTCTCACTGTCTCCTTAGGAACTTGTTCATTCTCTCGCGAGCTGCGAGCAAGTGCAAAAGTAGAGAGAGAATCGTTGATCCACACTTTTTCTGGTGGGGCAAAGCTTTTGTAAAAAGAATTGAGATTTTGAGGCCCGTCAAGTGGCAAAGGCTTCATGTGCTGGGATAACTGGATGGAGGTGTCCAGTGGGCAGATTGAGTTGAGTGAGCACATGAAGCTTAGGATCCGCAAGGACTTGGCGAGGTGGTCTAGGAAACTTCTACTCTGCTTGGGTAAGAGTTGTTGCCGAGAGAGAGAGAGAGAGAGAGATGCATGAGCTGTGCTCGTGATGAGCTAATGCGGTAGCGCGTGTGGAGAGCGGAGAGCGTTTTTGGGTGAAAGTTGGTAAAAGTGAAAGTCGTTTGTTGCAGGTCTGGAGAATATTGGAAAGCACATTGTAGGCGATGCCAAGTGGGAGAAATTGTATGAAGGGAACCCTCCTGCGGAGGAGCCGCAGACAGACTTCAAGCCAGAGGGGAAGGCGGAAAGCCAAGGAAGAAGTGGGAGGAAAGCGTCCACACCCATCAAAGCTAACTTTGTTGAGCAGGAGGATGATGAAGAGGAAGAGGAGGGCGAGTTGGGGGAGGAGAACGGGAATAAAAGTGAGGATGAAGTGAAGGAGCGTACCCCACAGTCTCCACAGGACTGTGACAATGAAGAAAGTGAAGCAGTAGATGACAAGCCGGAAGAAGAGGATAGAATGGAGGCTATCGATGATAACGGAGATGCTCGAGAAGAGAATGAAATGGAGGGGGAGTCACCATCAAGCCCTAATTCGCCTAATCAGAAAGCAAGTACAAACCAAGAGGAGACAATGGACAGTCCTGCTCCCTCCGAAGGTGCTACTGGTGAAGAGAAGGGGGGTGCACTTGTCGACAATCTATTCCAAATCTTACCCTATTGGTACTTCCTCAACCGGGCTTTCGGCTTAGAAGGAGAAGGTCAAGGGCAGAATCAAGGACAGAATCTGCAGAGTTCGAATCAGTCTGACAATGAACAAAATGAGGAGGACGTGGAGGCTGATGAGGACGAAGGGAGCAATGGAGGGAATAATGATTCTCCGCAGAATACTTCAAGATTAAATTCAATCCTGCTTCTCGAATCGCTCCGTCAACAGCTCCATAATCAAGTAAGTTATTATTTAGAATGCTTTTTTTAAAGCAATGCATAACAAATTCATTGTTTTAGGGCACAGATATCGCCATCCCCAATGAGCATTTGCTACCTCAGGGTCTAAACCTTTCTGAAATTCTGTCCCGCATGAGCTCAACCGGGACTGCTCCTCCTCAATCATCTTGGCGGAACACGCCCCAAAGCCCATCGCCCCCGTCAACTCTTGACCAAGTGGATGACCAGCCTTTGGACTTGACCAGTAGCCGGAAACGTGACGAGCCTCCACCCTTGAGTCGTGGTTACCGCCCAGACTACCCACTTCAGCCAGAACTCTCTCCTTTTATTCTTGACGAGCAAACGAGTAAAGTTTTTAGGTCGAATCCGCGTTCATCAAAAGGCTACACGGCTCAAGAGCTTCAAGCGGCTTTGCACGACATCCAAAGTGGTAAACTTGGGACAAGAAGGGCAGCAGTTATTTATGGGATTCCGAGGTCAACTCTCCGCAACAAAGTGTACAAATTGGGGAAGGATCGTGGCCGCTTATTTCCTGCGCAGAATGGTCCACACAACAACAATAATAATAGTAATGCTATTAATAACAATAATGTCGGGAAGGAAGTTCCCCTAGCTGGAAAGCTCCCTTATCTCCAAGGGCTTCCTTACAGCCAATCCAGATTCCAGCAGGGTATTGGGGACGGGGTTAAAGGAGGAGGCTTTGTTAGAGATCCTCCCACACTCTACCCCGTCAACGGGAATGAGGAAAAGCCAGGCCCTCCGAAACTTCTCAGGGGCAAGTCTAGTCTTAGCGAATTGATCTCGAAGCATCAACAGCAAAGAAGCCTTCACCAACTCCACTACCAAAACCAAATGGAGTTGGAGGAAGCAGGTCCTGGTGAGAGTGAACCGTTGTCTTTGCTTAGCCAAGCGGATTGGAAAAGTCATTTATTAGGACAAGCTCACCATCAGAGAGGAGAAAGCTCGAGTTCGAATCGTCTCCTCCATCACCAACAGCAAGAAGACCCTTCATCCCTAAAATTAACTAATTATTTAAAAGAGAACAAATAAAACCATTTCATTTCAACAGAGACATCTCCTCCGCCGTCCGAAAAGGAAGGAGGTCACTAGCCCCGTCTCCCAGACCAAATCTAGCTCACCCGAAAGCAGTTCTGATGCTACATCAACCCGACAACTCTCCTCTTCCTCTCCTTCCTCATCATCCTTTTATTCTAAGGGCGCTTCAAAACAATCTTCCAGCCCATACCTCTTCCCTTTAACCTCCGACTTGAGAGAAAGTCTCAGCCGTTATCTCAACTCTTCTGAAACGCAAGAGCGTTCCGACTCCCAGTCTGAGATGGATGTTGGTAGTCGTCAAGAAGAAAGCCAGCCTTCTCCTCCACCTCAATCCTCCCGCAAACAAGAGTTTCCTCTAGAAGGCTTAATTGGAAGCAGACTAAGCAGCCTCTTCCAGCTCAACGATATGCTTATCCGGAGCTCCACCGGAAGTGAAACTCTAGACCTTAGCAAAAAATGAAAGAAAAAACTCATAAAGAAATCTGATATTCTCATGTAAACATGTAAAGTGTTAATAACTCAAACAAAAAGGGAAATAATTGGGGATTTTTTAATCTTAATACGAGCTTTAATTATTTAGTCAACCTATTTATTATATTTGACTGATATGTAAATAAATTTCACTCAAATATTTTTTACGTTAAAAGCTGGCGTTCTCTCTTCCTCTTTTATTAAAACATTTTACACGACATAACTTTTTTTTAATAACACGACATAATTCATAATAATATTTCTCTCCAAATAAAATTATTATTTCCACGGAGCTCTCTCCTCTTTCTTCATTCACTTCACACGCATTCACTCCGTAATAATTTTTTCAGTCACCGTTAAAAACACGTTAGGATTTTACACTTTCTTCAAGCTTTTACATGATATAATATAAAGTGAGCTTTAATTATTTAGTCAACCTATTTATTATATTTGACTGATATGTAAATAAATTTCACTCAAATATTTTTTACGTTAAAAGCTGGCGTTCTCTCTTCCCCTTTTATTAAAACATTTTACACGACATAACTTTTTTTTAATAACACGACATAATTCATAATAGTATTTCTCTCCAAATAAAATTATTATTTCCACGGAGCTCTCCTCCTTCTCTCCATTCACTTCACACGCATTCACTCCGTAATAATTTTTTCAGTCACCGTTAAAAACACGTTAGGATTTTACACTTTCTTCAAGCTTTTACATGATATAATATAAAGCAATTCATAAGCAATTTCTTTTAAATGGGATGTTTCCCCAAAAGAAAAAAAATAAACGGTTAACTTCCTCTCTCTGTCTCAAAAGTCAGGGCGTCGTTGCAGACAAAGCTAATCTTTTTTCCACGCATCATTAAGCATAAATATATAATTAACTGACATAATAAGTAGTAGTAAATGTACTCTCTATTTTCTAACTCTCTCTGGAGACAAAAATTAAAACAAAAAAAATTACTGCTTTCTTCAAAAAAAAAAATAAATTAATGAAGAAAAAGGTAAATTAAAATTATAGTAAAGTGTATTTAAAAAATGTGTGATTAGAGGTGGAGCACACGGAGAGAGAGTCTTCTCTGAACTACTGTGTGTGGAGGGAGGCTCTGGACGCTCACTTTGACAATTTACTAATGACACGGATCAATGCGCCGTTCTCGTCCCGAAGCTTTTGGTTCTCCGTTCGAAGATGGCGGATCTCCTGCAGACATTTAAAAAAAATTGATTAGACCAAAAACATTTCTTAATTTATAGCCACACTCAAAAACCAAATGGAAAGTTGTCTCTAATTAGCTTCAGCTAATCATAATCATCATCACTCAAAAAGCTATATTATAGCAGTTAATTTTTATTCAACCATTATCAGCTCATGTTAAACCGGAGCTAAGCCCTACCTCTCAGGGGAGCACACAAAACGCACACTTTAAAATTGAAATGGTTACCTCTACCCAGCAGAGGAGCCTAAATAGGTGATCCGACAAGGGGCTAAATAATCTCTTTTCTCCTCCATCTCTTCCCTTCCACCTCAAAGACAGTCTAAATTCCCTAAACTATGAGTGATGATGAACTAAAGCTAAAAACTAGCTAAGAAAAAAATCTCACAGACTCTGGAAAAAAGTGGCTGGACAAAGGCCAAAGGCTCACATGCACTAAGTCAGACAGTGTCACATTCTAGTCAAGACTAGACAATCTAAAGTGTAAAGTTAAAGTCTATTTGGGGGTTAGGAGGGAGGTGAACCTCCTGGAGTTGGGCCAGTAGTGGCAGGACTCCCACTTCCCACTACAGCCCCATTGCTAGCCCCACTCAGTTTGGAGACGACTCGAGTGAGAGCGCGGTTCTCCGCTTTCACCTTCTCACTCTCCAGCTTGAGTCTCTGCATTTGCTACAAATAACATATCAAGTCACGACACAGTAGAATACCTAAGAAATCCTGACATTCCTATTCCATTTCCTAAAATCCGTACGCTTTAAAAACTTCAAGACAGAAAGGAAAAAAATCCCATTACCTTCAGCTCTTCTTCCATCTCCGAGAGTTTCCGTTCCAGCGCTTGCTTCTCCAACTTTTCCGTGTCGTCAGAGGTGATCCTTGGTGTCTATTGGGATAATTTATTTTATTTTTTTTATTACTCTCCATAAATTAAACTGTAAATGTCAAACTCTCTTAATATTTACCATGGAGAGCTTCTCTAGCTTCAACTTGAGCTCTGAAATGTCCTCCTCCGCCCTCGACAACTTTGACTTGAGTAGTTGGTTTTCCTTCAGCACTTCCTCATAAAGCTAGAATCAATCAAATCAACAAATCAAAACAAACCCAAATGATCCATTTCATTTGTTCCAATTTCCTCCTTCACTAACCTTTCTATAGTTGATCCTTTGGCTCACCCCATTCTCGCTCCGATTCGATGACTCCTGACCTTGCTCCACATCACTAGATACGTCTCTACCAACCTATACAGCAGAAGCAGATAAAAAAAGTGTTTATAGCTCACAACTCACCACATCCCATCAACTTCCACCCACGCAATGTCAACAAAAAAAAAGCTTTTTCCCGCGACGCAAGCAGTGCAAAGACAAGCGCATGCATTTCCACACTCTCTTACACAATCCGAGAAATCCTCATAGTCTTCTTCATAATCTTCTTCGTCCTCCTCCCCCTCCTCTTCCTCTTCGTATTCCTCTTGCCTTCTCTCCTCCTCCCCTCCATCACACTCGCTACTTGTCGAGCAACCTGCCACACTACTCCCTTTACTATCGTACAAATGCGTTCTGTAATGATTGCCTCCGTTCCTCTCCCTCCCCCCTTTTAGAATAGTGCCTGGAGTGCTCCCTGCCAACAAACTCGGCGTACTTCCCGCTAACGAAACTACCAAATTACTCAAACTAGAGCTAAGCCTTTTCCTCAAACTTAACAAGTTTGACTTTGCGCCTTTGGATTCCCTCATGGGTGGAGGAGGCTCCCTCGCCCTATCCCTTTCTCTTTCCCTCTCTCTCCCCTGCTGACTTAAGGTACTCGTTGCACTTCCCCTTCTAATCTCTCTCGGGAAGTCGACTTGGAACCTGCCTGTTATCCCCTCGCCCGCGTCGTTACTGCTTACTGTCATCACAGTGGGGTAGTGGGAGGTAGGCGTTGACGAAGCTGTAGAAGCAGACGTCACTCCTCCACCTCCCTTCTCTCTAGTCGCTTCTCTTGCCCCCTCCTTGCCCGTCCGCCCTCTGCCTCCAAAGCTCAAATTGAGCGAATGTCTATGCCCCACAGCCGTATCCGGAGGACTAGGCGCCCTCCTTCCTGCTACTCCCTCCATACCTACTACTCAAGTCATAGAGACTCGAAGGCCTCTGAACGGAACTCGACCTCTGATGCGGTTGATAATGACTAATCGGACTATAATACTGGCCATAGTCCAAGCCCAGCCTCTCCCTCCCTCCTCCCTGATAACTGCCCGCTACTGGAGCCAACGTATAATGCCCTAAGATATATCCCCCGCCACTAATCGAACTAGGCCCTACCCCCATCAGCGACGACTTGCTTCCCAGCGAGCTCCCATAAAGACTTTTCCCCACACCTGCTGTCCTTCCAGCTCCCCCACCCCCTCCACTATTCTTGCTCTTTGAATACGACCTGGGCAAACTGGAGAATAAACTGGCAAAGCTACTACTCTTCCCTCCACTCTCACTCGGGCTATATCCACTCCCTCCCGAATAAGTGGGGAGTGCAGCAGAGGAATAGTAACCTCCACTTGACCCACTCCTCCCCGAATTACTTCGACTCAAGCCACTCCCAACGTTGGAAGAGCCTCCTCCATAATAACCCGACATTTTCAAATGTTTCTTCAAAAACGTATCACAGACAAGCACTTGCTCAATCTTCAAGTCCCTTTTTACGCAGGCCCTATACACCGAATGATGAGGATAACAGCGTCACACGTAAATTTCGACACTCTCTCCCACCAGTTCCGCAGCGTGTTGCCTAGCGACGGGGAAAAGGATCCCGTGGTCCCCTCACCGTCTCCCCTGCACCCTGACATTCTCACTTCACACTAGCCCAAAACTGACATTAACCTTTGACCTATCTAATAGCATTCTTCGAGCAGATATTCTGGCCAAGAAGAGTTGAGAAATATCAACAGAGCCACAACGCTCGCCAAAAGTGAGTGAATAAAAGGCTGATTGTGTGGAATAGCAGGAGAGCACTCCCCTTCTCGAACAACAGCTCGGAAACAGCACTGTCATACACACTGATGGTGAAGAAGGTGAAAGGATTCTTTTAGCCAATCAGCCTCATCATCATCATCAAGGATCACCACAAATCTTTTCCCATCCGAACAAGACTCGGCATCCGGAAACTAGAGTAGGCCAAGTGGAACGAAAAAGGGTGTAGG
>JAHZMU010000570.1:0-22552 GCA_027743725.1 Rambutsinella grinnellia | reverse complement strand
ATTTGATGATAAAAAGGAAAAATCAAAGCAATTTATTTGTCTGAGGAACTGAGGAAAGGAGTGTCATTGACATTCGTTGGAGTTGAGGAAATTGTGATAAATTTCTACTTAATTAGTTCTGTGACCAATTGATAAGTTAGGTTATGCTTTGTACGGATTTATCTTGCATATAGATTAAGTGGGAAATTCTGCTTTCATACATTAAGCTGTAGAATGGGAAAGGAATATGTTGAAATAATATTGCAAAGGATTCCGCTTTCATGACATTAAATCCAAGCGGATCTTCTTCCCTATCACCTTCCGCTTGTCTGCTCCAGCCATAGTAATTTCCTTTAATAATACTTTTAATAAAGTTATCTAGTCATTTCATCCCATATTATTTCTCCATTTGTTCACCAACTAGGTAGAAGAAATCTTCTCTAATATCTGGAAAGCGGAGAGTAAACGACTTATGAAAAAGTAAGAAAATTGAGGAAGAGAAAACGGAAAGAAAGCAGGCTCATCTTCCTCTTGTTTTGGAAACTTTTCATTGCAAAAAAAATGAAACGGTGAAACTTTTTATGAATCCTTTCTCCAAGTAGGAATTTTTTAGCAAGTAATAAAACCATTATATAGTTTTCGGTATATGCTTAACTCACAGCATCCCAAACAGACTCGTGCTCCGGTAGGAAAGACTGGGATGCGTAGAAGGGAAAGATCGTTACTGATCCAGGGAAAGAGTAAAAGTACAGCTAGAGCAGATGAGAAAGTACTTTTATGGTGTGTAAGTGTACCTCCCTGTAAAACTGGAGAAAAAACATCCTTTCCATGATCAGTTTTCCTGAAAGATGTGATGAACATCTATAGACTTTCCATATAGCGTATCATTATCGTATCTTATTTTTTGGAGACTGAAAGGATCAGATCCTTGCCATCCTTTTCCTGAAAGGCAGAGAGAGAGAGAGGAAATATCACTTTCTTCTCTCGTGAAATTTGTCAAATGCCAAGTTCTGCGGAAGAGTATTCAAGACACGTCAAGAGCCGTAAAAATATACAACTTATCCACGCATACTTATCAGTTGCCTTTCTGGTTGGGGGAAAGGAGGCAAGAAAAATCGCTCATTTCAACTTTTTTGGGAATAATTTTCTATAAGGGAAAAAAGTTAGGGTTAGGCCGTGAAAAGTTTTGCAAGATTGTAGCCTCCTATTTCCCTCGGAAATTTTATCTCGTCACGTGCAGCCTGACTTAAAGTTTTCCAGGAGTGAAATTAGTTATTTGGTAGTAGATGAAGTGCTTCCAGCCCTACCAATTTTAGGTAATTGTCAAGTATTGAGGGTGTGCAAATTATCGTATGAAATTGAAAGCCTATACTATTACCACTTTGATTAAAGGGAAGTGAAAAGTTAATTATTTTCTNGTAGATGAAGTGCTTCCAGCCCTACCAATTTTAGGTAATTGTCAAGTATTGAGGGTGTGCAAATTATCGTATGAAATTGAAAGCCTATACTATTACCACTTTGATTAAAGGGAAGTGAAAAGTTAATTATTTTCTAGTGTTAAAACTTGTTCATTATACAAGTATTACTCCCTTGGGCCAGTCCATTCCTAAAGTCGTATATGAATGTTCAATGTCAAATTACAGCTTCAAGTTGAGTAGCTCTCGGGAGTTTAATAAACAGGGAAGGAGCTCAAAGGAAAAGCTTTTGAAGGCTGACGAAAAAAGGTAAGGGTTGTCCTTGATACATTTAATAACTAGTCCGAAAGACTTAAACATTCGTCAGTAATAATTTAAGTTATACCATAGTTAAGTTAACTTATAAATGAACCTTTATTTTTACAATAATTAATTTATAAAAGTACACAATTCTCATATAAATTAGATAAATATTAGTTAGATCAAATTGCTCTGATCAAAACTAATTTACTAATTGAGTGTAATCAAGTCGTCCTCACTTTAAATGCTTAAATTGAGCTTAATGCATGATAGTATTAATGAAACTAATTGAAAGTCTAAGCCCATCTCTTAGAATTCCCAAGACCCCAACAATAAAGGAAAAGTGTCAGTCTTCATCATACCATTTTAGAGAGCGAAGGACAAGCTCTTTTTCTCCTTTTCTTAATGCATCTTTAACCAGAGATGAAAGAGATTAGAGATGAAATCTGCACTGCACCATGCAATTGCAACTTAGGACATTACGTCAAAAACCAAAGCTGCCATACAACTTCATGAGACAATGACAGTAGCAATTTCTTGGATTAAGCTCTCCCCTCACAAAAATCTTTGAAAGTGACTTTTAAAACTTTTTTCTGCATAGTTATTTTTAAGCTAGAGAAAAGGAAGGAAGGGGTTGGTTTACAGGCTTATTCCCTGCAACATCTTATGAAGGGTGGTTTTTTACTCTACACCAGCTTATCATCATCCCTCTATCGTGCTTCTCTTAATCAAGGATTTTCCTCTGAACCTTTTCGTTTTACGAAGCCTTGAGGCTGCTCCCCAGCTTTAAACATAGAGGCTGTGGGGAGAGAGAAAAATGAGAAAATTATAGCTTCTTTGTTGCTTACAAGTCTTGAAACGTTACGCTTAAGTGAGATCCCCTTTTTCTAGCCCATCCGCCCTTCACAAATACGAGTATAAGTATGGTTGCATGACTGAGATTTTTTTCAACAATGTGCATATTACGCCATTGTCACTGCAATTGTTGGGGGAATATATGGTAAGGTTTTGTGATCATCCCCATACTACTCTAGAGTCCCATTGCATTTCAGAACATTTATTAAAAACCTTTCTGTACTGACGATAATGATGATCTCTTCCTGTAGAGAAGTAACAACGGGATTTTCAGTCGTCATCGTGATCATCGTAAAAAATTTGCTAGCGTATAGCTCAACACGAAAAGAAATATTTGCGTAGTGCAATATCTGCACTTTGCAATTGCTTCAAGTAATACATTGCAAACCGCACTTCAGTGACCGTTCTTATTGAGCAAGTGATTTCCTCAATATCAGAATGCTATTGAATTAAAATAGAATTTATCCCTTGAGCCTCAAGTCGTAAAATTTTGGTATGATTTGGTATGAAATGTTTTTTACAAGCACAGCTTTTTATGCCCAACAATGGACAAGAAGCCACAAAGAAGTCATTGTCGAGTAGAAAACATAACAACGTCAGCGTTTATTTAACTAAACTGTTTTTGTCTGGCTCTCTCAATACTGAGATACATTGCTTGTCAGCATTCACCAAGTAATGAAATGTTATCAGCGCAGGCTGAAGGAGCTCAGCAACTCTGTCAGCGTTTAGTACGCAACTGAACTCTGAACAAGTAGGATAGTTTGCGGTGCTTCTAGAGACTATCGTTTTGCACGTTAGAGCAAAAAATATTTAAATAACATTCTATATAAGTTTTTGTTGTGACTGCAGAGGGCACACTACTAAATGCGTTTTATTCTCTTCTACTTCCCCATCATCATCACGAGTTTATATTAAAATTATCAGTTCCTGCTGAAAAATGCTAGTGGGATGGAATTGTGTTAAAAATGGAAAGCTCTTGTGAATTGGAATGGTATTGAAATAAATTCGTAGGTTTGACTCGGCACAGATAAATCTCAGTCTTCAAATGTGTGGTTTGTGCGCATGGATATTTTTCGTGGAATTAAGTACGTAAGCGATTAGGTTCTTATTTTAGCTGCGAGAGTAGTTCTTCCAAGAAAAACTGGATATAGTAAATAATATCAGGAGATTGGAACAAAGAGGAATAGTCACTCAGGAATAGAGTAATTTTATAGGGAAACTCAACGTGACATTTTGATTGAAAGATTGCACTTGCTTCCCACATATTCCAAATGAGATTTTCTTCTCTTTGTTTTTATACGAAAGTTTTGTGGGACTGACCGTGCATAAAGTAATTCTTGGAGAAGGGAAGGTTTGGCAAGATATTTTAGCGAGTGATGATTACGATGTGCATAGTAATAATTTTTAGAGAACAGGTATGACGTTTTATGCAGACGAACTTGATTGGTGACTTTGGTTTTGTCATTGTGTTTGGTACTCACGTTTTCTCCTTATCAAGTGGGATTTTTAGAGTTGAATTGTGTGAAAGTGCAACGTGCCCATTATAATTGGGAGGGCTTTTATTGTCAAAGTTTTGGATTTTGGATATGAAAATGTAATGGTAAGTTTCGGATAGCTTTACACTTTCGCCAGAGAGAAAAAATTATCAAGAGTTATGCAAATTTTCTTCTTTCTTCAAAAAAATGTCGTAAATCATACTGTATCAGATTTAATAATGAAAAATGGTTGAACGGTATCGTGTTAAAATATTCTGTTTGTTACACTCTGCTCGTGAAAATATATGCAGGGCTTTTGTTTGCAAAATAAATCATCGTTGTTTACACATGCAAAAAAGGAGTCAGCATTTTTGCAACGGATAATGAAGGATAAAAATAAAAATATTTAGGCACTTATTTTTTTATCAATTTTTGTACAAACTAAATTTTTAAACCTGCTCCAATTCTGACGAAAGAGACGAAGGTTATTGCATGAATCACCAGTTCTTATTTCCATTAAGCAAAATATATAGTTAATCGCAAGATTAGGGTCCAGCCAATCTGAACCGAGTCTGGTCATTGGCAGAGGCTGCGTAATATAATGCATGTGGAAGCACTCGTATCATTGACCATTACTCAGAGGATTTTAAAGTACAATTGGAAGAGTGACGCTTCTGCTCTTGTCATCACTAATCATTTTATGATGACAACAAAGATTAGATAGTTGCCAAACGCATAGGTTAGGTTCAAGTCTTTCCAACGTTCATGGAACGGTTTAATAAAGAATTTGAGCAAAAATTCGGGTAAGAAAATGCATCTGAGAAGTTTTAAATCTCATTGAAAAATTATTTAAAAATTAGGCTATGATAAGGAGGCGGAGATGGGATAACCGGAAATCGTAGTTGCATGTAGATGACCTCATCCGAAATATCTGCATAGACAAAGCATATGAATGTTAGGAATTTAGTTTATCAAAATCACCATTTAGCATATCATGAATGAGCAATCAAAATTGTCAACAGAAATACTGACTATTTTTTAGCAGACGAAAACAGTAAAATTGCGATGTTTTGCTACTCTGCAAAATGTTGTAAATATTGGCATTTGCGGACTTGGCAAAAAAAATCAACAGGCTTAGATTATGCGGAAATGTTTGTACCGACTACGATCTTTTATTCGCTGATATTTTGCGTGCAAAATAAGGCATTAAGCACTTTTCCCCCGACACGCCAACGATGTCGTAAGGCTTCTTCTCAAATTGCTCGACACATTCGGAAAATTTCATGCATTTGCGTTGACAAACTATTTCTCTGCAAAAAAGCCGTTCCACAAGGCAAGCTATGCAAATATTTATATAACGGAAGTACACTTTTTATCTCGCTTTTTGTATGACTCGCAAATCTGAATAGTTTCGGTCATGCCCCTCCAAAGTCATTGGCTTTTAAGCGTTTAATCAGGGGAGAAATCTCTGTTTATGAACTTGGAATATTGACTTTTTCTAAATGCGTGCATTTCGGTTTATTCCAGCTTCACATAATTAACTTGAATACTTTGTGGAATTGTGCATTAATTGTTAACTTGCCCTAACCTATTCAGAGTTTGCACTCTGATATCTTAATCTGTGAGAATTTTCTCGTCTATCTCGCAACTAAAAATTCATGGAAAAAATTAGCAAGATCATAATAAATGAGACGAAATGAAGGCTAAAATACAAAAGAGCAATTCATGTAGCATTTTTAATGCAACAGTCTTGCATGTTCAAATTAAATATCTACAGCTTCCATTGTAAAGCTTCTGCCAAGGTAAAGTTACTTGCATGTAAACTAGTAGAGGCATTGACTTCTTTTGGGAATTTGCAAGTTTTTCCCATCCGATTTCCACAATGTGGGTTTACATCACTGGAAATTCTCACATGTACAAATTTAAACATGCATTTTTATCTGTTCGGTTAATGAATACTGACGCCTTGAAGACTTGGGAGCGTGATAAGATCAATTCCTTACATAATTTAGCTTGATATTGACAAGGACAATGAAATATTTCGGAGCAGAGAGCTACAAATTCCAAAAGATTTGAACTGAAAATCTTTTTATGGTTTTCATTTTTTATCTATTGAAAATGTAAACGTGCTTGCTAAAGAGAGCCAGAGCCGTTCAACTATCAACGTTTAAGAAAGGCATCGTTTCCCCTACATTTTATCGAAATTCTATTGTCATATTGTATCAAGCTAAGAGCACATTGCAAAGAGCGTTTTTGAAAACAAAAGAATTGTCTCGTAAAATATCTAAATAGCTTCATGTCATTTGCATCTGTCACTCGCTTTTTCATTACAATTAGGAACCGAATCTGTGAAAGTTTTTGCCTTTTGTCGCAAAAATGAAAGTCAGACTTGAAATTCGAATTTAACGAAAACTCATTTAAATCTCTGATGATTTCTCTTTCCATTTAATTTTCGAAGCGCCTCACGAGTCATTTAGGCACGTGAGCATTCTTCTTTGAAAATTAAATTATTCCATATTAAAATGCTATTATTTCTCTAAAAATTCAATAAAGATAGTCAATAATTATCATTTTTATTACTCCCGACATTACAGCTTTTACTAATCTCTTTGCCGGGATCATTTTCCCCCGTGCCATTAATCAAATCATATTTCGCGGAGACTAGGCGTCATCACTTGCTCAAAACTCATTAAAATAAATACGATAATAAAAAGCCAATTGTGAAGTTATGGCTGACAAGTTAACTGCACATCTATTACTCTGTTGGGATGAGCTACATTTCTCCAAATTGCACGATTTAGACTGGCCGACAGAAGCCGATTCATCTGAATAATTTTTACTCATGTTCGAGAGATAGATTACTTATATTTTTTTTGGCGTCTGCAGCGCCGTCGCTACTTGTCAATTAAATTCTTTGATGTTACCTACAATCCTATATTTAAAATGTGCAGCATGCATTTAGTCCGCTTTCTACGAGAGAAAAATGTTCAATCATGTCGCATCTTTTGCGTTGTCATTGCAAGAAATTTTTCCTTTCTAATAGGAAGATGCGAACACCCAGGTATTAATATTGGTTGTAGTCATGCATCTCTCTCTCTCTCCGCCAAAAAAGCTGATCATATCATGACAATAAAAATCAGTTAATGGTAAAGAAGAAGGTAAGGTAATAATTATTTCTGAAAATTGCCAATCGACAGCTAATAAAGTATAGCAAGAGACTTTCCGTTTTCGAAATTCTGACTGAACTGTTCAGTTATACATGCGCATACGTTTTTTATTACTTCCTCATGGCGATATGATTGGTTGTGTTGCAAAAAGTAGCGATTGCTCACAGTAATATTTGATAGTTTTTTTTTGGCAAGAGAAAACGTCTTCGTAGTACACGACAGATTAAAAACTATGTGTATAAATGATATGTATTTTTTAGAAACTTTTTTTTGAACACACAAAATACAAAACAAAAATTTTACATATAGCCTCAGGCCATACATTGTCTAACAAACGAGCAGTGTTGACTGCAAAGTATGTGTCGGTGTGCAAATGCAAAGTTAGTTAAGGAAGGGAAGGGATAAATGGAGGTTTGCACAAATCGCAAGTGGAAAGGAAAGGTGGGTGTACGTGGCATGAAGCGATATTGTCAAATATTCAAAGGATAGAAGGTGATTACTGATTACACTTCGTAATGAGCACCGTTCATATTTCCAAAGAAGGAATTTTTGTCATTTTTACCGTTGCAAACTTGACTTGTTAAAGATGCGATCGGATAATAATTTCATAATCATTTGTTTCAAGCGCGTGGGCATTATAAACTTGAAAGTTCATTAAAAGCTGTTGTCCCAATGAAGGTCATTAAAAGTTTATGCCATCTCATCAGGCTCTGATGGAGTAGGAACTTTTTTTTAAAAAATTGCACAAAGTTTGGAATCTAATGTTGGCCACTCTTATAAATTTCCCCCATTCCACTTCACAACAGGAAGATGATTCCGTCAAAATAGTTGAAAATTATTCGAAGGGATTACGTCAATTGAGCAATTGAATAAAATATTTGAGGTTTATTGAAAAGAGATAATAAATGTCGTTAATTCTAGCTTTATATGCGCATGTAGTGTAATTTATTCCTGAATAATTCTAACCAGCTAAAGCATTTCGATGAGCTTTAATTATAACCTTGGATTAAACTCTTTGATTTGACCTAATGAAACGTGACGATAATTCGTGTCTTCACAGTAGCGCATACTATCTCGTTCAATTGTTTAAGCTTCATCAACAAATAATAGGGAAATAGTAATCTCGTTTCATTCACTACTTTTCCTCTCTGACTAATCCTTAATGTGGTTTGATCTCATTTAAAATACACATTGAAACACATCAGTATAAAATGATTGTGATTACTTTAAACATATTAAATTATCTCCAATTCCCCAACTATTTTTAATAAACTTATTCTAGTTTATTTGGCAGCTAGCCACCATTATTTGCCTTTTTCTCGCTGAGAATCTAGTTTTCTCACAACCACAAAGACATTTCTCTTATTTGACATGTAATCATTCAATACAAAAGAAGTCATGAGACAGGTAGAAATCTAGGAGAAAATTGAGAAGTGTGAATTGCAAACGCAAAGTCAATTTTTGGCTACTATTCTCATTGACGTTGCAAAAATTGCTTGATGAAGACCTACTTTTACACTTTTTCGTTTACTAAATGTAATTTTTGCAACTCTTTCACTCTCATTATACGGTATGAATGCTTTGTCTCTTCCAAACTTGTTGCCAGCAAGTCTCTCATGACAATAGTTAGAGTAATGATAGAGAAAAGTAAAGATTAGTAGTTTCCTCTTTTGGACTATAAAAAGTAGTAAATTTCTCATGAGACGTGCATTTTAGGTTACTTAAAAATGACGAATGTTTATTAATTCTTCGTGGAAAATGATACATTTCTATGTACGCAGACAAACAAAACATAAAACTTTTATTGCAATTCATTCAACACTCATAATCATAACAATTCGTACTTATCATTTTACAATGAATTGTTTTTTTTTGTGCTATGCATTTTTTCCTTGTGGTATGTGCTGATAATATTTTGCTAAATACTGGCCCAACTAAAGGTTATAACAGGTATTGCAACTTAGATTTTGTAACAATGAATATAGTTTTTGTTAGTTTAAAACGAATATTTTAGTGGTCATAGTAGATTTTAGAGTCAAGGCAAGGTCGACAATTGGTAATGAGTAGTGGACTACAGAGCGGTTTAACTATAGCAAAAGTGAATCGAAATGGTGATTACTATAATGTTTCACTGTTCATGTGGAAAACTACTACGCAAGAGAATTTGTGTTTTTATTCTCAATATTTTTTGTTCGTCATCATCCACACAACGTCATGATGATCAACAGATCTTCAATTCGTGTCATAATGTGGTCATGAAATGCACATAAGCTTAATGCAATCAGTGTTGTAGCTGTTGAAGCGCACCTGTGCTACTTTTTCATACGTTGTTGTGGATGCGAATTGCGATGGAAATGTTTTTATTTGTAGCCAGAGGCTAAACAAAGAGGACATTCTAGTTTAGAGTTATTTTTTGACGGCTGGAAACAAAATTACAAGATCCAAAGGTGAAACTATTTTTAAAAGATAATCTCTGGGATGAAGGAGGAAAATGAGGCAAGTGAGAAAAGCTATTTTATTTAGGCAAGTAGTAGAGTAAATAGGATAGAGGGGCATGACATATAAAAAAAGTGAACGTGAGATGAAATTGAAGTAAAAGACAAAGGATTCTTCTTAGCCTGTAGGCATTGAATATCCAGAAGATTTCCTTGCGAAAAAATCTAATAAGGCATTTGAAGAATGACTAGAGTTGGGCTTAAGAGGAATGCATTATTCAATTGTCGCAAATGAGTTGAGGAAATTGGGAAGCTAAAGAGAGGTATTTCTCTGTTTAAAAATGTTTCACGCAAACTAATTTTGACTAATGAGCTGACTCACTGCTAAAGATGAAGGAAGAGAACATAAAACTTTTACTAGCCATTAAGCTTCAAGTATTCGGTCATCCTATTACTTCACTTGCATATATTAGAGATAAAATATTTCATTTTCCTTTGTCTTTTGTAAAAGTTTAGAGTTCATCTTCCAACCCTCTTTTAATTATACTCGTTCAAGTACACGCTCTTCCGAATGAGCGTTGTTCGTTGTTTTGAGATTACGGTTATCTCCAAAGTTTTTGGAGGAAGCTCTCCTCTGAAATATTCATTCATACGTAATAACTCCAATCTCAAATCCAGTATCAGTTTGGACAAGAGTTCTTGGTTAATGAGACTCTCTTCCTTGTTTCCTCCACGAAAATTTGTGGTAAATTCATAATTAATTTCGTGCCTCAATTCCCTAATGTGTTAATAAGTGTGGTGGAAGAGGAGATGCTGAGGATGAAGAAAAGTTTTGCTACTTGATTAAATTGGCTCTTACTCACGTATGGATTATTTGAGAAAGTTTTTAGATTAAATGTCAAAAAATTATAGCATGTTTTGTAAAATAGTTCCAGGCTTATAATGTTTATCCGTATCCCAGGAACAGAATATGATCATTTCAAGCTTGTATGAAGCAATAAGAATTCCAATATTGATAGGGTCACACGTGCTCTTTGTAATAATTTGTTGAGACGGTCTTATCACATTTTCGCCCCCTATTGGCTCCAATGTCATTCCAATCTTCTCAAGTTGAATGTATAGTCATTTCCTATTAAAATATTAATTACATTTTGTATTCACTTCAAGAGATCCAGTTATTGACGTCTTGTTTACAACAGTCTCTAGTCTCTCGTGAGATGTGCTGTCCATGACATGAATGTAAACGAGTATTCCAACTGCTATAAAACAACGTATTTGGTTCAATAATATTCTCCATGAAGCTATGAATGTTTCTGACATTTCCAGAGGTAGAGAGTAAGCTGGATTTGTTATTTGTCTAGCAAAAACATAGAAAAAAATATTTATGCAACCCAAAAGGATTTGCAAATAATTTAATCCTGAAATATTGACTTCAGATACATTCAATACTGCCATCGTTTCAAGTTTGACATGTCAAAAATGAACATTAAACAGGAGATGTTCATTTCACAATCTCCAAGTTCAATTCCACTTGACTATAGAGGAGAAATATGTCGAAAATGTTATGATATAGTCAGGTTAAAATGCATCATTTGCGTCTTCTTCCATTTCATATCTCGACCAGACACTTTTAAGAGGCGGACTATATCTAATGCTGACTAAACCATTCCTAAATATCATCTTTCACATTCCTGATATTGGCATTTGTGAGAGTCTAATAAAAACAAACATTTTGTGGTAGTACATTTTCTCTAGTCATAATAAATTGAGTAAAACGGGGAAATATGGAAAACCACAAAAGATAAAAAAATTTAGTTCAAATATTTAAAGCAATAAAGCTATTAGCCAATTGACACAAAATTGATCTATTTTTCGAATTCGGGGCAGTTTGGAACATAAGCGTGTAGAATGTAGAGCAGATAGTCCTTCATCAAGTAATAAAATTAAGTAGATGAGCTATCCTCTAATGGAACTGAATGATCCAGTTTCACCCAAGCTAAAAATACTTATGATCAATACTTTCAGGTTGGATGTGGCCATCTATCTCCATCTATATCTCTGAGAGACGCATGAGGCGAGTCATGCAAAGCGCAAATTGAATGTGGAAGGAAGTGGAGGAGAGAGCTGACGTCCATTAATAAATTAACGGAAACATTAATTTGGAGGAAACGACCAGTTTTTTAGGAAGAATTTAGTCAAGTCTTAGAATGGCGGAGGAAACGGATAAAGAATCGAGTCAAGAAGAATCTCACAGTCATCATAACCAACAACCAATGGTTAATACAAGTTTGGAAGGAACAAATGGCTCATCTTCAATTGAAAGTATACCGCAAGCAACATCCCAATCGGATTGCTACTCCGATATCGGAAGTACAGAGCATTTGGTAGTAGTTCTCGAAGCGGAAACGTCTTTCAGCAAGCACGACCCCATTACTCAGTTCATAACGAATAATAATGAGCATGGAAATGTGAAAAGTGAGACGATTTATACGGATGTAAAAGGAAGAGTTGTTGGACACAGAGGTAGCTTAACGAATGGCGAGGGTGTGTCAACCTCTCCTTCTGATCAGTTGGCTGAAGCGAGTGCCAATGATGAAGAGGAAGGGCCCCGGCGACACTCAAAAAGTAGTAGTCTCCCCCACGGGGTAAAGCTATGTCCGGAGAATAAATCGGATAAGTTGGAGAAAAAGCCTTGCTCCTCTTCGTCCATTTCGGATGATAATATCAATCATGGAGAAGAGAGAGACTCGATTTCCAGTGACCAATGGGCAAATTTAGAGGAAGAGTTGAGGAAAGCTCAGACGGAGCTAAAGGCAAAGAATGCTGAAGTAGAGGAATTAAAAGGGATAAGGCAACAAGTGGAGGGTGAACTTGAAGATCTGACAGCGTCGCTGTTTCAGGTTTGTGTTCTGTTTGTTTTTTTCCGCTTGATTTCTCTTTGAATTGAATCTCATTGTTTGATTTAATGTGAAAAACAGGAAGCTCATAAGATGGTAAACCAAGCAAAGATGAAAGAAGTCTCATCGGAGAAGAGATTGAAAGAGGCGAGGATGGAGATGGAAGGGTTGAAGGCGGAAGTTGCAGCTCTCAAGGCACTCCTCATAACATCCACCCCATCCCGTCCTAATCTCTCTGGTAATAGTAGTAATGGGACTGGGGGGAATGGAATCTCACTCTTTAAGAAACAACATAAACGCTGCCCCTCCCATAATCATCTTAACTATGGGAGACCAACGGAGGATGACACTGATTCCGCTAAGTAAGCATTTCTGTTTTAAATCTTAAATTAACAACGCAAACTTGTAGCTTATTGACTGAAATTATTTACTTTGTCCATTCATAAGCAATATTAGTAGGAGCTATTGATATATTTTATTCTCACATAAAAGCTTCGTTACTTGTTAGATCTCACAATCCTTTCAACCGTCACGGGAATAGCTGTAGAATATTTTCATACTTTTTTCTTTACATAATTGCTTGTTATAATCAGCCCAAGATTTATTCAAGTAAATGACTACGTAAATTTATATAGCATTGTAGGAGTTGTATTTTGTTCACGCATTAGTAAAATATACGGTTTACGTGAGCATAATAGCTAGCACAATCGAGCCTTTTCTCACAAAATGAGCAAATTTAGGCTTCACTGATTGACCGTTTACTCCTTAATTTTTTCGTGCCTACATTGAACTTAACAGTTTATTTAGTTTTATGCCTTGCTGTGATTTGTATTATGCAATAGCTCATTACAAGCAACCACTCAACCATGCAAAGCGTAAGCTTGAGATTTCAATTTGCGTGAGAATTAGAGAATTCCTTTGTAGGTAAAATATATGAGTTTGGTTGCGTATCAGAACATCTTTGTCGGCTTTTGCATCCAACGTTAGGAAAAACATAACCAATCGCCTCTCCCTTCGCTCGTTGCCTTCTTTGTTTTTGCTGTAGGTCGCACAGCCCTTATCTGACCAACACGAAACACTACCTAGTAGCTACGCAACCATGAAAAGGTGACACAATTTTTGGGTGTTGCGAGCCTGCCAAAAGCAATTTAGAATTACAAAATAAAGTGCTTCATAAACTGCCAAAAATTATAAAAATTCAAAATTTTTCACACAAGAAAGCTAATGCATCGTTCTAATTTTTTTCTTCTAGGAGAAAGGAAAACGAAAAGGCGAACGAAGTGGTCATTGATCGTTCGCGTTGCGATGTGGATCCAATTTTACTCGCTCATTTCGCAGCTTGGCGTGCGGACCCCAATCTTCTTCGAGAAAAGTCCGATTTCCTCTTGAAAATGTACACGGAAGATATTGACCCGTGTTTGACATTCGCTAATGAAGAGCTAGTCACAAGATTGAGGAAGGCTATAGAGGACAACTCGATATGGGTGGAACCCGTTGCCGAAAAGGATAGAACTAATATTCCAAAGTGAGCTTTCTCCCAAGACTTGTGTCCCACATGTTTATAACATTTTTAAATTATCTTTTCATTCCAACAGAGAATGTGCCCTGCTTGCGTGTCCAAAGGTGTGCCATTACCGTATGCGATTCGCCTTTGACTCTGATGAGTGGTTTGATATCTCCAAAGTTTGCAGGGATAGGGTAAGTTGATATTAAAGTTGGCACAAAGCAAAACAGATTTTCTTCATGTTTCATTATCTTCCAGATTGCTGCCGTCTGCGAGTTCCTAAACTACTTGCGTTATATTAAAAACGGACTTGTTAAAGCAGCTGTGGACGACACTTATTGGGAAATCCTCCGTTTAAGGAAGCAGATGGCTTTGGCCAAACTGGGGATTTCAATCTCCTCATAATTCTAAAATTCACCATGGCCAATTGACTGCAGAGATTCTTCTACGGAAATCATCAGAAATTAGTCCAGACTCAATTACCTAAGTCAGCTAATGTGTTGTTGTCATCAATGAAAGGAGACTGAAACATCTTAAAAAATGGATATGAAGAGACATCTTAAAAAGGACCGTTAAGGCCAAAAATGTTTTGTACATAGCGCATGTTATAGTTTAGAAAATAGTAAACTGTTATAGGGAAACGGTTTAATTTTAGTCGTAAATATTACTACTGGAGTCTGCAATCTCTTCTTCCTTTTCTTTCGAAAATAGTTTATAGTAATCCGCCGCTATAATACGTAAGAAAGTGCCAACGCATAAACCCTTCCTCGCAACATTCTTTAATAAGAACTATTTAATTTAGAATAAAATATTATAAAAAACTGATTTAATGTAAACTTTTGGAAGAAATTTAATCTGAAAGATCAACGTAGATCTGAACAAAGTTGCCAACTTGCCATCAAGCCTTGTTTAGAAAGCTCAGAAAGTTGTGGAACTCTCAACTCTTTTTTATAAGAGAACAGAACCAAAGATATACTTGTTATTTACCAAAAAGAAATGAGATGTTGATTAAGAAAATTGTCCAGTTTACCAAACAAATAGGTAGTTTTCCGCGATGATAATCTTTTCAAGTGTTTAAGAATTGTTTTGCGATACCTCCGAGAAAATCATTCGCGCTTCTGTTCCGCGTAACGTTATTTAGTGTAAAATGAGCTAGCTTTTTTGGAAACAATTGTAAATACTCTGTTTTATTAGCTAACCATTATACACGAGCGTGTCTGTTCAAATTAAACTGTTTGTTATTCGTCAAATGTATAGATAACAAGAGAAGTCTTAAAAATTAGTCGAACATTGTTAGAGTGGATTGTTTCGGTTTCGAATTTCGATAGATTTTATATATATTTAAATTGTATGAAAGTGTTTAATGCACGAATCGTGTATTAAGTTTTAAAAGTTATTTCGAGTAGACAAGCATAGATTGGTTAGAATTGAAAGTCAACATGAAAAGGAAAAGCCAATGGAGAAAGGGAATTGCTCAAATTTCTTTAAATTTGTTAAAAATCCAACATCTATACTGGTATGAGATGGTGAGATTGGTGTGGGAGTTTTTATCAAATAAATGTTAAAATCCGTATGTGCTCGGCTATAAAAGAAATATGATGGTCTTGACTTAATTATTTCGCGTTATTTCCATGATTGCAAACATAATTGCAAGCTTGGCTCTTTCTGGGCCGACGAAGCTGCGAGTTTCGTTCTTCATAGTGTTTGGCAATCCAGCGTTTTTTTCAACAAAGAAAAGCAGCTCAGCATTAACTTTCGCTCCATTCTTGTACCGGTCTGAGCAGCAGCAGTTGCGTTTTCATACGCACCCGGCTAGTGCATCCCAATTCCAGTGGACGTAGACCGTTTAGTCCATGTGCACCTAAGCTTCTGTGCAACTCTTATAACCCAAGCTCTAGTCACCTACATTCCCAGTCATACTCCCACATCCTGTGTAGAGCAACGAAAGACGTTTTTTTCTCACACGTGCACGTGCCAAGATGAGCCCAGAAAGCCCAAGTAAGAGAACCATGGGCAGAAATAGAAACAAAGTGGTAGCCCGCTCATCGCATAAAAGCATTTTTGTGAAACGGCCAGCAGCAGGAGCAAGCTAAAAGCGGATGTGGATGCAGTTAAAAAAGAATGCATACTCTCTCACCCTTGGCATTGACATTTACTGACGTAGCTTCTCTCTCAATTTCCTTAATTACAGCTTTAAATTTATTCTCATTTCAGATCTGACCAAATTCTTTTTTTAAACTTAATATTTACATTGCACGCCTTTCATTCCCCTCTTTGTCATCAAGGTTTTACTTATCCATCCCCCAAAAGATGGCTCTTTTAACATTTACGAGAGAAAGTTGAAAGCTAATCGATTCTGAGAGAAGATCGATGGGGAAATATTTGCTGTCATCTACAATCCTCGTACACACCATATTAATAGGCACTATGTCACGTCTCCCTCCGCTAATGATTACATTTCCCAATATATGTGAAAGCAAGATAGAATTTTCAAGACTTTGCTCCCCCACACTATATACCGAAACAAGGAAGAGAAGAAAAAGTTGACAAAGTACTGTACTTGAGAAGAGAGGAAATTTTAAGGCAAGTTTAGAATACACTCCGAAAAGAGCTCTCGATAGCATTACAAGCCACACAATACGCCTTCACTTCCGATTCTCTCTGAATAATTTTCTTTGTACTGTAGTACGAGTCTACGAGTTGGAAATGTATTCATCCTGACGTAAAGTGTAGATAAAGATATATTTTATGTAAACAAGATAATTCCCTCTTATATGTTTACATTTCAAGAGAAAGGGAAAGTGGAAGGAGCAGACTTAATGAAAACTGACCAGCGCTGAACATTGAATGAATTCGTTTATCACTTTTAGCTTTACGGCTTTTCCATTTTTTTTTTATTCTAAAAGAGTTCCAATCAATAAATGAGGATCATCAAGATACACCTTGTATTAATGTAACGCATACATTTCCCCTCCTCATTAGTCATCATCATCCCATTCATACCGAAGTGTATTCAACTTTCAATTAAAAGAGCTTTAAAAGCCATGTAGGTTGGATTACACCTCTTTCAGCTCAGCCCCTCTTATGTTTCCCCTATGCTTTCTATATGATTATACTGATTGTTTCCATGGCAAATGGAAAATACATTATTCAATGTCAAAAACAGACGGTGTAAATGGACTTTGAGGTGACAATTATTTTATTGCGTAGAAGAATACGGGGGAAAATAAATCAATATAACAGGTTGATATGAACGAATTCATTGGACTTTGAGGTGACAATTATTTTATTGCGTAGAAGAATACGGGGGAAAATAAATCAATATAACAGGTTGATATGAACGGATTCATCATTTATGGTTTTGTAATGTTTTTCTCTAAAAAGTTTTTAATTTTTAATGTGACGGTGAAATGCAAAGGAAGAATATGATTTTACCATTTGTGTGGCTTTACCATTTTTTTACATTTGTTGAGACGAATATAAGAAAATTATTATCAGAATACGCATGTTCAGCTTTCACCAAACAATTAGCCGACTTCTCTGCTAGGCTTTCTTCAGCTTACCTTCGTACTCTATTCTAGTTTGGTTATCTAATTCAGAGGTTATTTGGATGAAAGTGTGCCTGATTTGTTGGTGATGCTGCGGCCGGTCATGACCGTGAGCCTTTAGCGCTTTGTTACTGTACAACTCTGAAAAGTTGGCAAGCACGTGGTAAAGGAGTCAATGGACCAACGATTGGTGTGCTGCCTTTAGTCTCTGCAGCAACCGGCAACCACCACCAACCATGATCAGTGGCACGTTGCGTTTCTTTTCGCTGAGGCACATTTCTTTTTTAGGCGAGAGCATTTCGTATCACTGTTCAGATGTGGGAACCGTCCTGTTTGCAACAACAAGTTGTCCTAGGTTTTTCACTTCTTCCTACTTCACGCTATATGAGGCAGTGGTGGAGATGAGATGACTCACGGAGATGCTCCTTCACCCACTATAGTCCTTTGTAGCTGCAGCTCGAGCTCGGTTGACGTTCCTTCTTCCTAATATGCACGTGTGACTCTACTCAAGGAGCAATAGCTTGAGAACAGCTCAGCTAGGTAGAACAGATTCACTTTCCTCACAAACCATCAGAACCAACATGCAGCCTAAAATACAAAGACTTGCAGTTGTCTTAAAAGCCACCGCTCCACTCCAATCATCTAATCCAAACCGGCATTCTCCAAAATTCACATTCCCTACCAAAAATTCATATAAAATTCAATTTCAACTTTCACCCAAAAGCCTTCTCTATTCCTTTTACCCAATTTCCATCCAGTGACTTTTTACAACCTTTTTCGCATTTTTAAACAAGCTCGCTGATGCTCCTTTGTTTTCCCATACCGATAAGTTCAACACGTGTAAAAGTGAGATGAGATAGCAATCGGACGCAGAGATTGTGGAGTTTTCAATCAAATTTTTGTATAATCATTATTTGCGCATTCGAGAACAATAACCCGGCCAATTAACAAAGAAGCATCCGTTATCCATATTACATATTAAAATTTCTCCACAATGAAGACGCATCCATTTCCATTTCTTATCCCTTCAAAAACTTGTCATATAAAAAGAGCTATAAATCCCATTGACTTTGCCAGCCATACTCTAAAGCATTCATTAATCTCTTCTGTATATTCTGCATCTGTGACGTCATCAAGTACACACAATTCAACTCTTTTTTTTAACCATTCAAAAAAAAAGCATTTAATTCTCATTAACTCTTGCGACCACTTCCAATTTACTCCTTAATTTTCTTTTTAAAAAATTAACCATTTTAATTAAATTTTCTCTCCATCTCTCCATCAAACAAAGACATTAGAAATCGCCCTCTAAAAAAATACATACGAAACTGCATAGATCTCTTTCATCATTCATTACAAGTCAAAGTCTCTAAATACAAAAGTGTATGAAAAAAAATATACATAAAATGATGCGATATATTTCCAAGGGAAGTTTTTATGAATTTTTTCTCTCTTCTTCTTCTCATATTCCATTATTATAATCCGTTTTATTCTGTCTCCTCCAACTCGTTTCATCAATCCCTTATCATGTTGAATTTCTCGTAGACTATAGACATTTATATAGTTTAATACTTGCGGAGAAGATAAGGGGGAAATTTTTTTTCCCTCAACATGAAAATCATATATTGTATAGTAGTATGTAATTTCCTCATTCTCTCTCATTCTCCCTCACTTTCTTTACTATCCTTCGTTGGTTGAGTATTGAGGGGAACACAGAGAGAGAGAGAGGTTCTGTAACACATGCGGCAACACAGAAGAAGAATACCATTCCAAGTTGGAGAGCGAAGGCGAGAGAAAAAAGCTAGGGCCCGAGTTATTTTTTATATATATGGTGGTGGCAGTACATTGTAGAGAAGCTGATGGTGGTCCTAATAATGCAACTGAAAGAGAGGCAAAAAAAACCTCACAAGAGTACGTTACGCTTTATGGGGTTGGAGTGGAGCTCTTTTTTCTCTTAATTATTAGCTTTCTGAACACCCAACACAGAGGGAGATACACATGAGAGAGGGGAAAGAAAATTATATTTAAAATTGTTAATTTTGTCTAATAATGGAGGAGTTTGGGTTAATTGTTAAGAGTTGATGTGGAGGGTTAATAAAATGGAGGAGTATTGAATTGGGTGGTAGAAGAGAGTGTAAGAAGAGTAATAATTGAGGGGAGAAAAACCGGATTAACATGGGCGTTCAGAACCAAGATCCGAAATATCTTAGTGCTAAATATGACTTTACTCGTGACCTAATCCAGTTCCACGAAAGTCGTGGGACTGGGCTCCAGTGCGATCCAAAGATCAATGGGAAGGAGGTTGATCTTTATCTTCTCTACCAAATAGTGACGTCGCATGGGGGATGGGAAAAGATAAATTTGAGGAATGAGTGGGATAAGTTATTGGAACATTTTCATCTACCCAGGGCGACAAATGGGGGGTTGGCGATTAAGCAGATTTATCTAAGGTATTTGGAGTTGTATGAGAAGATTCATTATTTGGGGGAGGCAGATGTGGATGGGAAAGATGAGGGGGATGATGAATACGAAGATTTCCGGGGGAGGAGGAAGTACAGAGCGTACATTTCGAGTCATCATCATCATCACCACCACCATCAGGCGACGGCGACGACGTTGTTTCATCAGAAAGAGATTAGCGGATCTCAACAAGGACTGTCATCTAGATTATTGGAAACGTCGGATTATGATGGTCTCCTCTTGTCCCTACAAAGTCCTCTTCCTAACGAACAGGACATGGCGATAAGTGTGTGTACGCTTTTGTCAAACGAGACAAAGCATGTGCTTCACTTCTCGAAATCCCCAGCCATTCTCAACATGTTGCTGGCACATGCTGGGATCTATCAAGACTGTGGTATGCGACTTCTCATGGAGGAAACTTATGAGTCGCGAGAAATGGACTATACAGAGTTCTGGAATGATGTCCTCAGCAAGCAAGACATGAGACAGTTATTGTGCGAGTGTTTTGTCAAAAGGATGTGTTCGAGTTTAGGGCTAGTTGAAGATGAAGGTGCGATTCTCTCCCAAATACAGGAAATTGAGGATGGGGACTTATCAGAAGAGGAAAAGTACTCTTTGGGCATTGCCCTCCGCCTTAAACTAGCGAGAATAAGGGAATCTAATAAAGATCTGCCTCCAGAAACATCCACAGAGCCTGAACCCGAACCAGAACCAGCACCTGAACCGGAGCCGGAGCCCATAAAGACAAAACTCTGCTGTCCAAGCTGCGCCTGTCAACGCGAACCAGTTCTGGAGTCAAAATTAGAAATCAGTATTGAGAGGCCCGCAAACTCGCTCCCTTTCACCTTGAGAAGAACACATAATTCGAGTGATAAGGTTGGCCAGCGAATATGTCAAATAGCTCATATCTTGAGGAACCTCAGTTTTGAACAGGATAATGCAGTGGTCATGTCAAGAAGTCCGTACTCTCATTAGATTCTTGTTGGTCACGGCAAACTGCAACTTTAGCACTTTAGCCCAAACATCCTTCGACATAATTGGCAACATTTCCAGCCATCTAAGACTGGAGGAGCCTTTGAGAGATCCGTTGAGCTCCATGTTCCTCACTTTGATAACATCCGGTGTCTTCTCCACCGATAGGTTTAAGATTCTAAGGAGCCTAGAAGCTATCCGGGAGCTAACAAAGGTCGAGGAGAATGAAGGCATCATCACCAGATACGTGGAAACCGCGGTTTATAGGAGAATGTGTGATTTGCTCACACTAAGTGATATTATGCTCTTGATCTACACGCTCGAGTGTATACTATCCATGACTGGACTTGGGGAGGACGTCTGCGACGAATTTGTTCGTGTTCAAGGATCTGTCGCACGGGGGCTACGACGTCTACATCTACACAACAGAAGCAACTTCCCCAACCACCAATTCCAATCTATGACCCACCAACAATAACTTCCTTGCCTCCTACTCCTCTCTCCGTTCATGTCCCTCCACCACCACCAGCAGCTACTCCGCCACCTGCTCAGCCTGTTCCAACTCCTATTCTTGCTACTCCTCTAACGTCTCCTTCAAACACCCCAAATTCTTACTCAAACTCTCTGAAAATCGTAACTGGGACTACAGTTGTGCCCCCAGTGCAGCCACCAACAACGACTGTTGTGATACAGCAACCAAATAATAGTGTTATTCCTTCAGTATGCCCTCCACTAA
Organism: Rambutsinella grinnellia; assembly: GCA_027743725.1. Lineage (NCBI taxonomy): Eukaryota > Metazoa > Arthropoda > Collembola > Entomobryomorpha > Entomobryidae > Rambutsinella > Rambutsinella grinnellia. Next base: position 809 of record JAHZMU010000570.1, on the reverse strand, counting down.
GAGGATCACTTAGTGAAGAAACTTGGGCCGTTGCTTGGCTCAAAGCGACCTTTGAATCCGCCTCGGGAACTTCGATAGAGCAAGGAGAGATTTACAGAATGTACTCTGCAGCAAGAAAGAATCCTAATGTTGTCCTTAGTTTGGAGCAGTTTGTTCAATGTGTAAAGTAAGTCATTTAATTTATTAAAGATGGTTGGCATAATTTTCTCTTAACTTATTTAATTTTACTTATTTGTGCAGGTGTGCCTATGGGGTTAGCGTAGGACCTGTGATAAAACAGTTTGGCGGGGGAACATCACTCTCCTTCTTTGAAGGGATCAAGCCAAACATTGCCATTAGGACTGTCGCTGTCACGGCGGTAGCAACCAATCCAGTGAGTGGCCCTCCAATAGTTACAACCCATCCTGTTAGTAGTTCTCCACCAATATCAGTTCCCGATGGGGTAGCAGAAGGAGCCTCAGATAATGTTTCCGTTCACATTCCACAAAGGGATGCAAAACCTAGTCTGTCACCTATTCTCCAGGCAACATTATCACAACCCCCGAAACCTGCGGCGAATACTGTGGTAAGTATTTGTTAAAAATTTAATCATGAAAAAAGTTAAACGAAATATTTATTAATTATAATATCAGCGCAGATTTTTGTCAAAAGCTCTTATCCTTTCCTTTAAAAAGCATTTTAATTTTATGTTGCTAATTCGCACTGTATAATTATTCACAAAAAAAGTCAAACCGTTCTAAATGTGGAAAGAAGCAAGAGTTTAAGCAATCGAATAAACGGAAGAAGGATGTATCACTTCCCAGTACGTT